>CM033683.1:47306051-47316051 GCA_019514585.1 Dendrobium officinale | reverse complement strand
TTTTTTGAAAGAATTAAAGTTAATTAACAGGCTTATGACAAGATGAGTTGGAAGACGCTGGAACTTGTGTTGGAACGTATGGGGTTTCCTGCTAGATTCACTTCTTGGGTGCTGAATTGTGTCCAAGGGCCAAGGTTTTCTATACTTATTAATGGACAGCTCTCTGAAGACATTATAGCAGAATGTGGATTCCGCCAAGGATGCCCGCTGTCTCCATACTTATTTATCCTTTGCTCGGAGCTGCTGTCGGCCAACTTTCATCAGAACTTTATGGAGCTGGGAGTTCCTGTCAAAGGGGGGGGACCTTTGGTCTCCCACCTTCTTTATGCTGACGATGTTTTATTTTTTGCAGGGGCTAGTATTCCTAATGTCAAGAAGATTATCTTAATCTTGGAAAGCTATTGTTCGTGGACTGGCCAAAGAGTTAATAGAGGGAAATCAGCCATCCTGTTCAGTAAATCGACCTCTTCCTCAACCAAGGCTCGGCTGGCTAAGCTCACGGGCTGCAGAAAAGTGGAGGAAATGGAGTATCTGGGAATTAGATTTGCTCTGCGAAGAATGGTGAAGAAGGACTATGCTCATTTGGTGCAACAAGCTTGTGCCAAAACGGTGACATGGGGAATGAGGCATTTATCAATGGCGGGTAGAATTACTTTGATAAACTCTGAACTGATCCCCTCCTCAGTTTATCTTGTCACACATTCATATGTACCAAAATCTGTGCTCTATGATATTGAGAAGGTTTGCAGGAGTTTCCTTTGGGATTTGGATGCTCAGCACAGGAGCATTCACTATTTGGCTTGGGATAGTATTGCTAGACCAAGAACGAAGGGGGGATTGGGGTTCCATGCCTGCAGAAATTGGGTTGGACCCCTTCGAGCCAGGATTGCTTGGGAATTTATCAGTAGTAGAAAGGAGTCCCTTCTCCATAGATGTTTGGTACAGAAATATGGAAGGTGGCCGTGGGAGAATGGAGTGAGGGATGGAGACTCAGGTGTGTGGAAACTGATTTGCAATGGGGCTGAGTACTTGGACTGTTGTGTGAGATGGAAGATTTGTAATGGCTGCAATATTGAGGTATTAAATCATGTTTGGATATGGGATAGGCTCATAGCTAAGTGGCCAACTTTCTGTGATATAGCAGCTATTGAAGAGCTTATGGTTTCAGACCTCCTGGACCCGAATGGTAGATGGGATGAAGACAAGCTCCTTCTTTGTTTTGGAGCTATTTTTATGGAAAGGATTCTGGAGATTAAAATCTGGGGGGTGAGTTGGTAGAAGATGAACTTGAGCTAATGAGGATCCCTCTTGGATCTTCTGTCTCTGCAATGGTCTACAACAGCAAATTTGCGGAAGAGGATGATCCAAGTTACATTGCTTGGAAGTGTGGTTTAAGACCTCGTGAGAGTTTGTTTTTTGTGGAGAATCTTCAAGAATATTATCCCTACAAATGATTGGCTGTTTTCACGGGGGTTTGAAGTTGATCTTTTTCTGCCCAGTTGGGTGTGATATGGTGGAGGATTTGGATCATATTGGTGCTGGTTGTAAGCAGCTCTTGTGTATTCTGGATACAATAGATGAGTGGGGATTTCAGACTCCTCGGTTCAATAATATTGCAGAATTCCAGATGGCTTTAAAGAAGGACGGGCATAGCATTGGACTCAGATTGTATTGTCTTTCATTGTACCATAATTGGGTGAATAGAAATGCTATAAAGCATGGTAAGGAGAGATTCACACCGGGTTACATAGCAGCAAACATTATGGGAATCCTGAAGCAGAATGGTCGGTCAATTCACTTGCAGCAACGGGATGCTTTTCAATCCTTTGGATTGTTTCAGCCTTCGTTTTGGGTCCCCCCCCCCTGCAGGTTGGTTAAAGATCAATGTGGATGGAGCTCTGTTCAAATCTAATGCTGGAGGAGTTGGAATTGTCATTCGGAATTGCCATGGAGAGCTAGTTGTGGCTGCTGGATGGAGGTTGTGCCATTGGGACAGCACAAAAGTTGAGCTTATGGCTGTTCAATTCATTGGTAAAATCATTGCTGATTGGATGTATGACCTTAAAGGGCTGATTGTGGAAGGTGATAATGCTAGTGTAATTAATTACATGATGGACTTCAAACACAGAGAAAGATGGAAATGGGATACAGAAGAATTCTCTCTCTCTCTCTCTCTCTCTCTCTCTCTCTCTCTCTCTCTCTCTCTCTCTCTCTCTCTCTCTCTCTCTCTCTCTCTCTCTCTCTCTCTCTCTCTCTCTCTCTCTCTCTCTCTCTCTCTCTCTCTCTCTCTCTCTCTCTCTCTCTCTCTCTCTCTCTCTCTCTCTCTCTCTCTCTCTCTCTCTCTCTCTCTCTCTCTCTCTCTCTCTCTCTCTCTCTCTCTCTCTCTCTCTCTCTCTCTCTCTCTCTCTCTCTCTCTCTCTCTCTCTCTCTCTCTCTCTCTCTCTCTCTCTCTCTCTCTCTCTCTCTCTCTCTCTCTCTCTCTCTCTCTCTCTCTCTCTCTCTCTCTCTCTCTCTCTCTCTCTCTCTCTCTCTCTCTCTCTCTCTCTCTCTCTCTCTCTCTCTCTCTCTCTCTCTCTCTCTCTCTCTCTCTCTCTCTCTCTCTCTCTCTCTCTCTCTCTCTCTCTCTCTCTCTCTCTCTCTCTCTCTCTCTCTCTCTCTCTCTCTCTCTCTCTCTCTCTCTCTCCTCTCTCTCTCTCTCTCTCTCTCTCTCTCTCTCTCTCTCTCTCTCTCTCTCTCTCTCTCTCTCTCTCTCTCTCTCTCTCTCTCTCTCTCTCTCTCTCTCTCTCTCTCTCTCTCTCTCTCTCTCTCTCTCTTCTCCTCTCTCTCTCTCTCTCTCTCTCTCTCTCTCTCTCTCTCTCTCTCTCTCTCTCTCTCTCTCTCTCTCTCTCTCTCTCTCTCTCTCTCTCTCTCTCTCTCTCTCTCTCTCTCTCTCTCTCTCTCTCTCTCTCTCTCTCTCTCTCTCTCTCTCTCTCTCTCTCTCTCTCTCTCTCTCTCTCTCTCTCTCTCTCTCTCTCTCTCTCTCTCTCTCTCTCTCTCTCTCTCTCTCTCTCTCTCTCTCTCTCTCTCTCTTCTCTCTCTCTCTCTCTCTCTCTCTCTCTCTCTCTCTCTCTCTCTCTCTCTCTCTCTCTCTCTCTCTCTCTCTCTCTCTCTCTCTCTTTATCTCTGTCTCTCGCTCTCTCTCTCTCTCTTTCCTCTCTCTCTCTCTCTCTCTCTCTCTCTCTCTCTCTCTCTCTCTCTCTCTCTCTCTCTCTCTCTCTCTCTCTCTCTCTCTCTCCTCTCTCTCTCTCTCTCTCTCTCTCTCTCTCTCTCTCTCTCTCTCTCTCTCTCTCTCTCTCTCTCTCTCTCTCTCTCTCTCTCTCTCTCTCTCTCTCTCTCTCTCTCTCTCTCTCTCTCTCTCTCTCTCCTCTCTCTCTCTCTCTCTCTCTCTCTCTCTCTCTCTCTCTCTCTCTCTCTCTCTCTCTCTCTCTCTCTCTCTCTCTCTCTCTCTCTCTCTCTCTCTCTCTCTCTCTCTCTCTCTCTCTCTCTCTCTCTCTCTCTCTCTCTCTCTCTCTCTCTCTCTCTCTCTCTCTCTCTCTCTCTCTCTCTCTCTCTCTCTCTCTCTCTCTCTCTCTCTCTCTCTCTCTCTCTCTCTCTCTCTCTCTCTCTCTCTCTCTCTCTCTCTCTCTCTCTCTCTCTCTCTCTCTCTCTCTTCTCTCTCTCTCTCTCTCTCTCTCTCTCTCTCTCTCTCTCTCTCTCTCTCTCTCTCTCTCTCTCTCTCTCTCTCTCTCTCTCTCTCTCTCTCTCTCTCTCTCTCTCTCTCTCTCTCTCTCTCTCTCTCTCTCTCTCTCTCTCTCTCTCTCTCTCTCTCTCTCTCTCTCTCTCTCTCTCTCTCTCTCTCTCTCTCTCCTCTCTCTCTCTCTCTCTCTCTCTCTCTCTCTCTCTCTCTCTCTCTCTCTCTCTCTCTCTCTCTCTCTCTCTCTCTCTCTCTCTCTCTCTCTCTCTCTCTCTCTCTCTCTCTCTCTCTCTCTCTCTCTCTCTCTCTCTCTCTCTCTCTCTCTCTCTCTCTCTCTCTCTCTCTCTCTCTCTCTCTCTCTCTCTCTCTCTCTCTCTCTCTCTCTCTCTCTCTCTCTCTCTCTCTCTCTCTCTCTCTCTCTCTCTCTCTCTCTCTCTCTCTCTCTCTCTCTCTCTCTCTCTCTCTCTCTCTCTCTCTCTCTCTCTCTCTCTCTCTCTCTCTCTCTCTCTCTCTCTCTCTCTCTCTCTCTCTCTCTCTCTCTCTCTCTCTCTCTCTCTCTCTCTCTCTCTCTCTCTCTCTCTCTCTCTCTCTCTCTCTCTCTCTCTCTCTCTCTCTCTCTCTCTCTCTCTCTCTCTCTCTCTCTCTCTCTCTCTCTCTCTCTCTCTCTCTCTCTCTCTCTCTCTCTCTCTCTCTCTCTCTCTCTCTCTCTCTCTCTCTCTCTCTCTCTCTCTCTCTCTCTCTCTCTCTCTCTCTCTCTCTCTCTCTCTCTCTCTCTCTCTCTCTCTCTCTCTCTCTCTCTCTCTCTCTCTCTCTCTCTCTCTCTCTCTCTCTCTCTCTCTCTCTCTCTCTCTCTCTCTCTCTCTCTCTCTCTCTCTCTCTCTCTCTCTCTCTCTCTCTCTCTCTCTCTCTCTCTCTCTCTCTCTCTCTCTCTCTCTCTCTCTCTCTCTCTCTCTCTCTCTCTCTCTCTCTCTCTCTCTCTCTCTCTCTCTCTCTCTCTCTCTTCTCTCTCTCTCTCTCTCTCTCTCTCTCTCTCTCTCTCTCTCTCTCTCTCTCTCTCTCTCTCTCTCTCTCTCTCTCTCTCTCTCTCTCTCTCTCTCTCTCTCTCTCTCTCTCTCTCTCTCTCTCTCTCTCTCTCTCTCTCTCTCTCTCTCTCTCTCTCTCTCTCTCTCTCTCTCTCTCTCTCTCTCTCTCTCTCTCTCTCTCTCTCTCTCTCTCTCTCTCTCTCTCTCTCTCTCTCTCTCTCTCTCTCTCTCTCTCTCTCTCTCTCTCTCTCTCTCTCTCTCTCTCTCTCTCTCTCTCTCTCTCTCTCTCTCTCTCTCTCTCTCTCTCTCTCTCTCTCTCTCTCTCTCTCTCTCTCTCTCTCTCTCTCTCTCTCTCTCTCTCTCTCTCTCTCTCTCTCTCTCTCTCTCTCTCTCTCTCTCTCTCTCTCTCTCTCTCTCTCTCTCTCTCTCTCTCTCTCTCTCTCTCTCTCTCTCTCTCTCTCTCTCTCTCTCTCTCTCTCTCTCTCTCTCTCTCTCTCTCTCTCTCTCTCTCTCTCTCTCTCTCTCTCTCTCTCTCTCTCCTCTCTCTCTCTCTCTCTCTCTCTCTCTCTCTCTCTCTCTCTCTCTCTCTCTCTCTCTCTCTCTCTCTCTCTCTCTCTCTCTCTCTCTCTCTCTCTCTCTCTCTCTCTCTCTCTCTCTCTCTCTCTCTCTCTCTCTCTCTCTCTCTCTCTCTCTCTCTCTCTCTCTCTCTCTCTCTCTCTCTCTCTCTCTCTCTCTCTCTCTCTCTCTCTCTCTCTCTCTCTCTCTCTCTCTCTCTCTCTCTCTCTCTCTCTCTCTCTCTCTCTCTCTCTCTCTCTCTCTCTCTCTCTCTCTCTCTCTCTCTCTCTCTCTCTCTCTCTCTCTCTCTCTCTCTCTCTCTCTCTCTCTCTCTCTCTCTCTCTCTCTCTCTCTCTCTCTCTCTCTCTCTCTCTCTCTCTCTCTCTCTCTCTCTCTCTCTCTCTCTCTCTCTCTCTCTCTCTCTCTCTCTCTCTCTCTCTCTCTCTCTCTCTCTCTCTCTCTCTCCTCTCTCTCTCTCTCTCTCTCTCTCTCTCTCTCTCTCTCTCTCTCTCTCTCTCTCTCTCTCTCTCTCTCTCTCTCTCTCTCTCTCTCTCTCTCTCTCTCTCTCTCTCTCTCTCTCTCTCTCTCTCTCTCTCTCTCTCTCTCTCTCTCTCTCTCTCTCTCTCTCTCTCTCTCTCTCTCTCTCTCTCTCTCTCTCTCTCTCTCTCTCTCTCTCTCTCTCTCTCTCTCTCTCTCTCTCTCTCTCTCTCTCTCTCTCTCTCTCTCTCTCTCTCTCTCTCTCTCTCTCTCTCTCTCTCTCTCTCTCTCTCTCTCTCTCTCTCTCTCTCTCTCTCTCTCTCTCTCTCTCTCTCTCTCTCTCTCTCTCTCTCTCTCTCTCTCTCTCTCTCTCTCTCTCTCTCTCTCTCTCTCTCTCTCTCTCTCTCTCTCTCTCTCTCTCTCTCTCTCTCTCTCTCTCTCTCTCTCTCTCTCTCTCTCTCTCTCTCTCTCTCTCTCTCTCTCTCTCTCTCTCTCTCTCTCTCTCTCTCTCTCTCTCTCTCTCTCTCTCTCTCTCTCTCTCTCTCTCTCTCTCTCTCTCTCTCTCTCTCTCTCTCTCTCTCTCTCTCTCTCTCTCTCTCTCTCTCTCTCTCTCTCTCTCTCTCTCTCTCTCTCTCTCTCTCTCTCTCTCTCTCTCTCTCTCTCTCTCTCTCTCTCTCTCTCTCTCTCTCTCTCTCTCTCTCTCTCTCTCTCTCTCTCTCTCTCTCTCTCTCTCTCTCTCTCTCTCTCTCTCTCTCTCTCTCTCTCTCTCTCTCTCTCTCTCTCTCTCTCTCTCTCTCTCTCTCTCTCCTCTCTCTCTCTCTCTCTCTCTCTCTCTCTCTCTCTCTCTCTCTCTCTCTCTCTCTCTCTCTCTCTCTCTCTCTCTCTCTCTCTCTCTCTCTCTCTCTCTCTCTCTCTCTCTCTCTCTCTCTCTCTCTCTCTCTCTCTCTCTCTCTCTCTCTCTCTCTCTCTCTCTCTCTCTCTCTCTCTCTCTCTCTCTCTCTCTCTCTCTCTCTCTCTCTCTCTCTCTCTCTCCTCTCTCTCTCTCTCTCTCTCTCTCTCTCTCTCTCTCTCTCTCTCTCTCTCTCTCTCTCTCTCTCTCTCTCTCTCTCTCTCTCTCTCTCTCTCTCTCTCTCTCTCTCTCTCTCTCTCTCTCTCTCTCTCTCTCTCTCTCTCTCTCTCTCTCTCTCTCTCTCTCTCTCTCTCTCTCTCTCTCTCTCTCTCTCTCTCTCTCTCTCTCTCTCTCTCTCTCTCTCTCTCTCTCTCTCTCTCTCTCTCTCTCTCTCTCTCTCTCTCTCTCTCTCTCTCTCTCTCTCTCTCTCTCTCTCTCTCTCTCTCTCTCTCTCTCTCTCTCTCTCTCTCTCTCTCTCTCTCTCTCTCTCTCTCTCTCTCTCTCTCTCTCTCTCTCTCTCTCTCTCTCTCTCTCTCTCTCTCTCTCTCTCTCTCTCTCTCTCTCTCTCTCTCTCTCTCTCTCTCTCTCTCTCTCTCTCTCTCTCTCTCTCTCTCTCTCTCTCTCTCTCTCTCTCTCTCTCTCTCTCTCTCTCTCTCTCTCTCTGGCTCTCTCTCTCTCTCTCTCTCTCTCTCTCTCTCTCTCTCTCTCTCTCTCTCTCTCTCTCTCTCTCTCTCTCTCTCTCTCTCTCTCTCTCTCTCTCTCTCTCTCTCTCTCTCTCTCTCTCTCTCTCTCTCTCTCTCTCTCTCTCTCTCTCTCTCTCTCTCTCTCTCTCTCTCTCTCTCTCTCTCTCTCTCTCTCTCTCTCTCTCTCTCTCTCTCTCTCTCTCTCTCTCTCTCTCTCTCTCTCTCTCTCTCTCTCTCTCTCTCTCTCTCTCTCTCTCTCTCTCTCTCTCTCTCTCTCTCTCTCTCTCTCTCTCTCTCTCTCTCTCTCTCTCTCTCTCTCTCTCTCTCTCTCTCTCTCTCTCTCTCTCTCTCTCTCTCTCTCTCTCTCTCTCTCTCTCTCTCTCTCTCTCTCTCTCTCTCTCTCTCTCTCTCTCTCTCTCTCTCTCTCTCTCTCTCTCTCTCTCTCTCTCTCTCTCTCTCTCTCTCTCTCTCTCTCTCTCTCTCTCTCTCCTCTCTCTCTCTCTCTCTCTCTCTCTCTCTCTCTCTCTCTCTCTCTCTCTCTCTCTCTCTCTCTCTCTCTCTCTCTCTCTCTCTCTCTCTCTCTCTCTCTCTCTCTCTCTCTCTCTCTCTCTCTCTCTCTCTCTCTCTCTCTCTCTCTCTCTCTCTCTCTCTCTCTCTCTCTCTCTCTCTCTCTCTCTCTCTCTCTCTCTCTCTCTCTCTCTCTCTCTCTCTCTCTCTCTCTCTCTCTCTCTCTCTCTCTCTCTCTCTCTCTCTCTCTCTCTCTCTCTCTCTCTCTCTCTCTCTCTCTCTCTCTCTCTCTCTCTCTCTCTCTCTCTCTCTCTCTCTCTCTCTCTCTCTCTCTCTCTCTCTCTCTCTCTCTCTCTCTCTCTCTCTCTCTCTCTCTCTCTCTCTCTCTCTCTCTCTCTCTCTCTCTCTCTCTCTCTCTCTCTCTCTCTCTCTCTCTCTCTCTCTCTCTCTCTCTCTCTCTCTCTCTCTCTCTCTCTCTCTCTCTCTCTCTCTCTCTCTCTTCTCTCTCTCTCTCTCTCTCTCTCTCCTCTCTCTCTCTCTCTCTCTCTCTCTCTCTCTCTCTCTCTCTCTCTCTCTCTCTCTCTCTCTCTCTCTCTCTCTCTCTCTCTCTCTCTCTCTCTCTCTCTCTCTCTCTCTCTCTCTCTCCTCTCTCTCTCTCTCTCTCTCTCTCTCTCTCTCTCTCTCTCTCTCTCTCTCTCTCTCTCTCTCTCTCTCTCTCTCTCTCTCTCTCTCTCTCTCTCTCTCTCTCTCTCTCTCTCTCTCTCTCTCTCTCTCTCTCTCTCTCTCTCTCTCTCTCTCTCTCTCTCTCTCTCTCTCTCTCTCTCTCTCTCTCTCTCTCTCTCTCTCTCTCTCTCTCTCTCTCTCTCTCTCTCTCTCTCTCTCTCTCTCTCTCTCTCTCTCTCTCTCTCTCTCTCTCTCTCTCTCTCTCTCTCTCTCTCTCTCTCTCTCTCTCTCTCTCTCTCTCTCTCTCTCTCTCTCTCTCTCTCTCTCTCTCTCTCTCTCTCTCTCTCTCTCTCTCTCTCTCTCTCTCTCTCTCTCTCTCTCTCTCTCTCTCTCTCTCTCTCTCTCTCTCTCTCTCTCTCTCTCTCTCTCTCTCTCTCTCTCTCTCTCTCTCTCTCTCTCTCTCTCTCTCTCTCTCTCTCTCTCTCTCTCTCTCTCTCTCTCTCTCTCTCTCTCTCTCTCTCTCTCTCTCTCTCTCTCTCTCTCTCTCTCTCTCTCTCTCTCTCTCTCTCTCTCTCTCTCTCTCTCTCTCTCTCTCTCTCTCTCTCTCTCTCTCTCTCTCTCTCTCTCTCTCTCTCTCTCTCTCTCTCTCTCTCTCTCTCTCTCTCTCTCTCTCTCTCTCTCTCTCTCTCTCTCTCTCTCTCTCTCTCTCTCTCTCTCTCTCTCTCTCTCTCTCTCTCTCTCTCTCTCTCTCTCTCTCTCTCTCTCTCTCTCTCTCTCTCTCTCTCTCTCTCTCTCTCTCTCTCTCTCTCTCTCTCTCTCTCTCTCTCTCTCTCTCTCTCTCTCTCTCTCTCTCTCTCTCTCTCTCTCTCTCTCTCTCTCTCTCTCTCTCTCTCTCTCTCTCTCTCTCTCTCTCTCTCTCTCTCTCTCTCTCTCTCTCTCTCTCTCTCTCTCTCTCTCTCTCTCTCTCTCTCTCTCTCTCTCTCTCTCTCTCTCTCTCTCTCTCTCTCTCTCTCTCTCTCTCTCTCTCTCTCTCTCTCTCTCTCTCTCTCTCTCTCTCTCTCTCTCTCTCTCTCTCTCTCTCTCTCTCTCTCTCTCTCTCTCTCTCTCTCTCTCTCTCTCTCTCTCTCTCTCTCTCTCTCTCTCTCTCTCTCTCTCTCTCTCTCTCTCTCTCTCTCTCTCTCTCTCTCTCTCTCTCTCTCTCTCTCTCTCTCTCTCTCTCTCTCTCTCTCTCTCTCTCTCTCTCTCTCTCTCTCTCTCTCTCTCTCTCTCTCTCTCTCTCTCTCTCTCTCTCTCTCTCTCTCTCTCTCTCTCTCTCTCTCTCTCTCTCTCTCTCTCTCTCTCTCTCTCTCTCTCTCTCTCTCTCTCTCTCTCTCTCTCTCTCTCTCTCTCTCTCTCTCTCTCTCTCTCTCTCTCTCTCTCTCTCTCTCTCTCTCCTCTCTCTCTCTCTCTCTCTCTCTCTCTCTCTCTCTCTCTCTCTCTCTCTCTCTCTCTC
>CM033683.1:47298551-47303551 GCA_019514585.1 Dendrobium officinale | reverse complement strand
AGATCTGGGAATGGAGGTACGGGATGTGCCAATGCAGAGGTCTGTTGATCGTATGGAGGTGATGGAGATTCTTGGGGGGTCTGAGGCGGAAGATTTCCGCAATGAGGTTAATATGGGAGTTGTAGATCAGTTGGAGAAGGGATTATCGCAACCAGTAGAGAGTATGCAGGAGGCTATGCAGGAGGTGATTGTTACTGGTGGAGTGGATCGTTCCTTTGATGGAAACTTGGAGGCTGATCTCAATTGTGATCAAGGAGGTATGGCCATTGACTCACTGCAGATTGAAGTGCGGAATGCTGATGAGAAGGTTGGTCTGGCTCCTGTGGATCCGATGAAGGTGAGTAAAATATCGGATAATCCCATTTTCGAACAGGAGAAACCTCTGTTTACGTTTGGAAGAATGAGTAGCATTGCAGATCTTCGTAAGGCTTCAGTTTATCGCAATGTTGATAATTCTGGTATGAATGTTGAACGGGCTAGCCCGTGTGTTTAATTTTGGTATTTTGGGTGGATTGTCTGAGGTGAATAATGCTCAGCAGAATAGGGGTGGATTTGTCGATGCTGATTGTACTGGTTCTTCGCACAAGGAGGGAGGCATACCAGCTGTTTGTGGTAATGTGCCTAATGCAGAGTTTCCTTCAATCCAATCCAGGAAAGCTCCAGGTGGTGTCACGAAGATTAAGAAGGAGAAGGAGGAGATGTCGGCTGCGTCAAATGCCTGGAAGAAATCAAATGCTGTTAAACTGAATTTGTTGGATGAGGCAGACAGCTTCTTAGGAATGGATGGGTCGGTTCAGCTTGATTTGCATAAGGCTAGAGGTAATGTTCAAAAGCTTAATCGAGCTCTGGTTGGCAGTTTGTTAGGACGACGGCTCCCGTTTTGGGTGGTGCAAAATGAACTCCAGAGGAAGTGGGGACACCTTGGATTAACCCAGATCACGCCATTGGGTTCTGACTGTTTTTTCTCTGTTGGTTTGTGAATATGGAAGCAAGGGATAGTGTCTTGGTTGGTGGACCGTGGTATGTTGCAGGTCAGATCATTGGAGTTGATCAGTGGACAACAGGGCTCTCTTCTAAATCCTTAAGAGGATTTACATCCCCTGTTTGGGTTAGGCTCCCAAACTTGCCATTGGAGTATTGGGATGAAGCCAACTTGGCTAGGTTGGCTAGGGGAATTGGGGAGCCGTTGCTGATGGATGAACAAACTAAATTGTGGAATAGATGTGCTTTTGCGCGCATCTGTATTCGATTGGATTTGTCAAAAAGATTACCCAAGGGCATTTGGGCTAATGGTTTGGAAGGGAGGTTCTTCCAACCAATTGAATATGAAGGAATTCCTTTGATATGCATGAAGTGTGGGAAGGTTGGTCATAGGGCTGAGGCATGTAAGGAGGTGTTTATTCAGCATAAGCAGCAAGAGGTGATGAAGGATGTCTTTCAGAAACAGGTGAGTTCGGTTGATACTGGATCGGGCTCATCTAGTGGAGGTGTGGGGAAATTGAAGGAAGTGATTGGCTCTGGATTCCAGGTTAATTCAGAAAAAAATGGTAGGGGAATCAAGCTCTGTTGCAGCGGATATCGAGCATGGGGAGTGGACTATTGTCACTAGAAGGAGAAGAAGATCCAATAATAGAGATGCTAGTTTGAATAAAGAGACTAGTAAGGTTTCTGCCCAGGTGTTGGCTCCTAAAGCTGTTTGGAGGGAAGTTCCTAAGAAGCAGAATGAGAATAATAAGCAAGCTATGGAGGAAATGCCATGTTCCAAGGAGGATGTTCAGGTGAGATCAATTGTTCAAAAGGCTAAGCTGGGTGAGGTGGTGCAGCCAATGGAACGGGATACTGGAACACATAACAGAGAAATGGTTATTGAAAAGTGTTTACCTGAGCATGGTTCAGCTTCTCTGTCAGTGAAAAGAAAGTTAAACTATAGGGAACCTAAGCCTTCTCCTGCTCATTTGTTGACTCCGAATGTGTTGAAGTTGGACAAGAAAGCTAGTGTTCAAAAAGTGAAGAATAAGAAAGTCAGGGAATCTTTTGATCTTTGTTCTAAGGAATTTGGTCAAGCTGGGCCTTTTAAAAATTTGCCTGGGGTCAGAAGGAATAAGAAGTTGTTTGAAGAGAGGGAGCCTTCTTCCATTGAACAATTTGTAAGTATTATTGACAAATCTGTGGATTGCAAACTAAGGGAAGTTGACCTTGCTGAGCAGTGGCAAGGGGTATTTAATGAAGCTTTTTTGCGGCGGGGACGCTTCCCCTTTGGTGGACCATGTTTAACATCCTTTGTTGGAATTGTAGAGGTGCCCGTAAGAAAGAAACGGGAAATTACTTACGGCATCTAATTGGGCAGCACAAGGTATGTTTTATTGGGTTGCTTGAAACTAAAATGGAAGTTTTCTGCAGAAGGGATATTGATAGACTTGCTGGGAGAGATTGGGATTTTGCTTTTCAACCGGCTGTTGGCAATGCTGGTGGTATACTTGTGTTATGGAGGACATCAGTGGTTTTTCTTTTCAAGTGTTAGCTCAAACTAATCAATTTGTTATGGGGAAGTTCATTATGGCTAACAACATTGATTGGGAGGTTGCTGTTGTTTATGGTGGGAAGGATAGGTACAATAGAAGATTATTGTGGAATGATATTTCCAGGCTTCATGCAGTTGACTGTCCCTTACTGGTGGGAGGGGATTTTAACTGTATTTTGTCTCAGGAGGAGAAGAAGGGGGGGAAGCCATTTCAGTTCTCACCAGCTGCTAGTGAAATGGGAGATTTTTTGGCTGAAAATGAGTTGGTTGATCCAGGTTTTATTGGGCCAGCTTTCACCTGGACTAATAATAAGGATGCAAGGAGTAGGATCTATTCTAGATTGGATAGATTCTTGGTCAGTTCTTCTATTTTGGATTCTTTTCAAGGACTGAAGGTGAGGCATCTAACAAGATTAGCATCTGACCATTGCCCTATTCTTTGTGAAGTTCAGGGTACTGTGAGTTGGGATCACTCTTATTGGATTAAATTCGAAGATGTTTGGGCTAGTTATCCCAGAGCTTGGCATTTGGTGTGGGAGAAATGGGGTGTGAAGGACTCGGGCAGTGAGTCTTTCAAATTGCAGAGAAAATGCCAAAGAACCTTGAAGGCTCTTTTCTTCTGGAGTAAGAATAAACTTAAAGAACTTAATCAATTGAAAGGTGAGTTGGATGAGGAGATCAAGGTTCTTCAGGAGCTGGAATGCTTGCCGGGGGGATTATCAGAAGTTCAAGTTGAGGCTTTGAAGTATAAGGTTCGTTTGCTGAATAGTACCTTATCTCGTATTACTACGTGGTGGAGGCAACGTGCCAAGGTAAGGTGGATTGAGGAAGGGGATGGTAATAACCATTTCTTTCACTCAATGGCATCTGCTAGAAGGAGGGCAAAGGGTATTGATTCTTTGAAGAAGGCAGATGGGACGGTAATTTCAGGCCAGGATGACATTTCCTTGGAGATGTTTAATTTCTTTGAGAATAAATGGAAGGGGCAGAATATTGTTGAAGAGGGCTGGCCGTTGCTGGAGATCCAGAGGAGTGTTCTTGCTGATTTTTTCAGGTTTGCTGGAAGCTGAGGTCACTAAGGAGGAGATTTGGAATGTGGTTTGCTCCCTGGGTAGGAACAAGGCTCCAGGAAGAGATGGTGTTACTGCTTCATTCTTTAAATTCTTTTGGGAGATCGTTGGAGAACAAGTCACTTTGGCTGTTTTGGAGTTTTTTTTTCTACAGGATGTATGGAACCTGGATGGAAGGAAACCATTTGTTGTTTTGCTGCCTAAGGTGATTAACCCGGATCAGCCTTCCAAGTTTAGACCTATCAGTCTTTTTGTCAAACAATTTATAAAATTGTGGCAAAGGTTTTGGTGAATAGACTTAAAGGAGTGTTGCCGAGGTTGATTTCGGAGGAGCAAGCAGCTTTTGTGCCGGGAAGATCAATTTCAAATCATTGTTTGCTGGCTCAAGAGATGATGAACAAGTTTAAGGTATCCAAATCTTCCCTGGGTTTCTTGGCATTAAAGGTGGATATGGAACAGGCGTACGATAAGATGAGTTGGAGAACTTTGGAGATCGTTCTTGGACGTATGGGTTTTCCACCTAAATTCACTGCTTGGGTGCTTTGCTGTGTTGTGGATCCTCAATTTTCTATCCTTGTCAATGGGAGATTAACTGAGAAGATTAATGCAAAGTGTGGATTCGTCAAGGGTGTCCCTTGTCACCCTACCTGTTCATTTTATGTGCGGAGCTGTTGTCGGCACACTTTCACCAAAACTTCATGGAGCTGGGAGTGCAAATCAGTGCTGGGGGACCTTCTGTCTCCCACCTCCTTTATGCTGACGATATTCTTTTTTTTGCAGGTGCTTCAATCCCCAATGTTAAGAAGATCAAAGCTATTCTTGAAGACTATTGTAGCTGGACTGGCCAAAGGGTCAACAATGGCAAATCTGCCATTCTTTTCAGCAAGGGGACGTCTTCAACAACAAGATCTAGATTAGCCAAGATGATTGGCTGCTGCAGAGTTGCTGAATTGGAGTACTTGGGTGTCAAATTGGCGCTGAGGAGGCTTACCAGGAAGGATTTCACTCCACTGATTCAAAAGGCCAGAGCTTGTACACTGTCCTGGGGGATCCGTCATTTGTCTTTGGCTGGAAAGGTTACATTGATTAATTCAGTCTTACTGCCTTTATCTGTGTATATGATAACACATACTGGGGTGCAGAGAACTGTTCTGAATGATATTGAGAAGATCTGTCGCAGCTTTCTTTGGGACAGAGATGCTACACATAAAAGCATGCATTATGCTTCATGGGAAAGCATGGCACGTCCAAGATGCAAGGGTGGTCTGGGTTTTCATACGGGTGACAACTGGATTGGACCATTGAGAGCTCGTATTACTTGGGAGTTTATTTGCAAACCTTTGGAGCTTTTTCAGAAATGTATGAGGCACAAATATGGGGATAATCCGTGGCATTATGATGGGAGGAAG
>CM033683.1:47276051-47288551 GCA_019514585.1 Dendrobium officinale | reverse complement strand
AGGAAAACCTATCTTAGTGACAAAGCGAATTGCTTGATTAAGAAAATTATGAGTTAGATTCAAAAACTTACAAAAGATTCATATGCGATAAATAAAATGTTGGGAGATAAAAAATTTTGTTTCAAAAACTAATTTAAAAGATGAAAAAGATTTTAAATCAAAAGTAGGATAACCTTTTTTAGAAAATATAGATTGAGAGTTAAAAATAAATGAGTTTCCTTCCTTTGACTGTTTTAGAGAAGTCAAACACAACTTACCAAAGATTTCAAGAAAAATCAGGAAGTATATTTTTCATTTTTAGAAAAGTGAATGTGTGTGTTGATGAGAGAAAAAAATTAACGAAAATAAAAACACAAAAAAAACATAAAAGAAAGACACAAATAAAGCATTTAAACATTATCTCTTTCCTGGTCTGATGCTTTAGAGATCAGATCTGCCCATGAGATTTTTTGCTTTTCATTATTTTCCCAGTTTAAATTTAGCTTCGCCTTACCCTTTTCTTTTGCAAGAAGAATTCTTAAATTAGGACACTCATTTTTCATATGTCCAGGTTTTCTGCATCGAAAATAAATAATGTTAGAGGAAATATTAACATCCTTACTATTTTTACATTTTTCCACTTTTGCTTATGCTTTGGTGAGCTTTGTTATTTGCTTGATAGGTCATTGCTATCGTCTCTAACTAAGCTTCCTCTTTCCATATCTTCAACTTTTAGAACGATCGTTTCACCTGCATCCAAAAGTCTTTGACCCAAACTTTACTCGTAGGCAATGAGTGAGCCAATCAAATTATCAATAGAATAATCATTCAAATCTTTTGATTCACAAATAGCAACAACTTTTGAATCAAATTTATCCAGTAGACAACGAAGAATTTTGTTAACTTTTTCAAAATTTAAAAAATCTTTTCCTAAAGTATGCAATGAGTTTACAATTTGAATGAATCTGGTATATATGTCTAAGATTGTTTCAAAAGATTTCATGGAAAATAATTCAAAATCATGCATTAACAAATTCAACTTAGATTGCTTGATTTCACTAGTGCCTTCGTATATGGTGTGCAATTTATCCCAAACTTTCTTACCGGTAGTGCACGTGGATACTAACATAAAATCATCAGAATTTAAAGCACAGAAAAAGTAATTTAAAGATTTTGCATTCAATTGAGCATTGAGTTGTTCTTTCCTGTTCCATTGACTAAAAGGAATATTAATTTTAACTCCATTAACAAATTGTGACGGTGATGAATAACCAGTTAAAATTATATGCCACATGCAAAAATCAATTGATTGCAAGAAAATAGACATGTGAGTTTTTCAAAAATCAAATGACATATTTTCAAATAAAGGAGGTCTGGTGATTGAATAATCTTTCGCAACATTACGATTAGCCATGGAAGCCTTTCGAAAATTCAAAAGCTTTTAAAAACTTATTTTATGAATCAAGCTCTGATATCACTTGAAAGTTCGTTAGGGATGTTAAGCCTTTATGAACTGGCCCAAGGCTAACAAAGAGAGAGATGAATTGGATAACTTAAAAACCAAAGATAAAACTCAAACCAAAATCACCATAGAAATCAAAATGCGGAATTTAAATAATGTGGAAGCAATAATAAGAAAAGAACACATTGGATTTATAGTGGTTCGGTCAAACCTTGACCTACATCCACTACTTGGAGGCACCCTCTAAGTATTGTACTAAAATCGTGACTCTCCTTTAGCCCCCACAGCTAGGCAAAGAAGCCCTTACAAAATCACTTTCACCTTTCCCGATGCGGTGGAGTCACCGGGTATTTTGACACCAAAGAGATCTTCTTCTTTGGTGAACATACCTCAAGACAAGCCTTGAATCCGATGGTACTAAGGTGCGAGTTCGCCGGAGCAACTGTGTGGATTCCCCTCCACACTCCCTTGAGTTCCCCCCCTCACAGGATCTTCTTCCCTCTCAAACTCCACCCTTTCCTCTCTCCATTTCGAGCTCTCTCTTCAAGTTTCCCCCACAGGAACGAAGCTACAATGGCTGTCAAAGACACTTACAAAGTGCCTTGCCATAGCTTAAATAAAAGCTCTCAAAACAAGCTCATTAATACAAGTTGCCGCCATTATCGTCCAGGATGATAGGCATATCGTCCTGGCCGATTAGCTCAAATATGAGGAAAATCATCCTGAATGTTACCCTGAAATGAAGCTGGACGATGGCTAATCATCCCAAACGATCTTGCGATCGGCCCGGACGAAATCCCCATTAATTGCTTTCCAAAACTGCCTGAGAAATTTTGGAAAAATTGTCCTGGATCATCCTGGACGATATTTTATAGTCCAGGCCGATCCTCTGGATGAAGTCCAAAAATAGATTATTTCTTAATAAATCTGGCGGCAGATTCTTGCTTAATTGAACCGATCATCCTGGCTGATATAAAATCATCCAAAATGATGTGTTTTGC
Organism: Dendrobium officinale; assembly: GCA_019514585.1. Lineage (NCBI taxonomy): Eukaryota > Viridiplantae > Streptophyta > Magnoliopsida > Asparagales > Orchidaceae > Dendrobium > Dendrobium officinale. Next base: position 47,286,109 of record CM033683.1, on the reverse strand, counting down.
ATAAAGACTGCTACTTTAATGAGAATGCCCTAATTAGGGTTTCTAATTTTGTTAGATCGTTCAGGACGATATAAATATCGTCCCGGACGACGTTACCAAAAATAGAAATGTTTTAGGGAACAAAAAAAAATCTTCCAAGTTATAAATCATCAGATGCCACACCAAATACAACAGACTCAAGAAAGGAAAAAGATTACAAACTGACTCAGACCTAGTCTACCCAATCTTGAGCTGATTCCAAATTGCAGTCCGATCGTGTGAGCCTAAAATGTCAATACATAAGGCAATTGTAGAGAACAAAGAATGTTTGCTATCATCAAAATCATAAACCATAGATCCGCAACAGGGAAACGACTGGTTTATGCTCGCTCTCCTAATAAAGCTGGAGAGTACTAAATCTGGAGGTAGTGTTGATCTCAAGAAGGTTGGCCATAATGCACATTCTCGTGTGGAGCTAGAGTTTGATTCGAATGTTGAATCAAATGTTGAAGTTCATGAAATGTTTTACCGGGATTCATTGTTACGAGGTTCATCCGTTTCGAATGAAGCTATGGAGATCTTGGGTGGAGTTGAGGCTGAAGAATTCTTTAGGGAGGTCGTTCAACTGGGAGATCCAACTGATCTTCGGATAACAAGCAGGACTGCTGATGAGCTTGACGCCATTATTGATTGTGTGGATGGTGTAGTTCTGACGGATGCTATGGATGCTGTGAAGAAGGGCTCATCAGATCTGGATGAAGTGATTGTGACCATCAGAGGCAGTGTAGCTAACAATAAAAATGGGGTATCAGGGCAGTCTACGGAAGACAGGGATGATATTATTTCAGCTGTCCAAGATGCTATGACTATTGAGACTGAACAGGACAGATTGTTGGTCCCGGATTAGAAGGCATTAATGGATTCCAGTGATTGTATGGAGGTAAGCAAAATGCTCGATAATCCAATATTTGAACCAAATAATATTCTATTTTCGTTTGGTAAGTTGAGTCGTATTGGAGATTTGGAAAAGTTCTCATCTAGTCATATGACTTAGAATGTGAGAGGAGATCTGGATGGGCTTAAACCAAGAATTAACTTTGGTATTATTAATGAGATGAAAAATGTTGATCAGGAGATTAGGGGTAAGAATGCTGTATATGAATGCAATGATGCTCTAGAGTCTTCAGAATGCATTTCAGGCGCTTGGCGAAATGCTTCTACTGCGGTATTGCCTGCAGCAGTGAAGATGCATACTACTGGGCCATCCCGTCTAGTCAAGAAGGAAGTTGATGAAGTTAGAATGGCAACTAATGCATGGAAGAAGGCTACAACTGTTAAATTGAGCTTGGTTGATGATATTGGTAGTTTCTTGAGAGAGGATGGTTTAATGGAACTGGATTTAGATAAAGCTAGAGGTAATATCCAAAATTAAATAGAGCCTTGGTTGGTAGTTTACTGGGAAGGAGGCTCCCATTCTGGGTGGTTCAAATAGAATTCCAGCGTAAATGGGGACATGTGGGATTAACGAAAATTACGCCGTTGGGATCAGGTTGCTTTCTTTGCTGGTTTGTTGATAAGGAAGCATGAGATGATGTTTTAATTGGTGGACCTTGGTACATCACTAGACAAATAATTGGGGTTGATCATTGGACCCCTGGATTATTTGTCAAATTACTGAAAGGCTTCTCTTCTCCAGTTTGGATTAGGCTCCCAAATCTGCCATTGGAGTATTGGGATGATTCCAACTTGGCAAGATTGGCATCGGGTGTTGGAGAGCTCTTGTTTATGGATGAAAAAACTAAATTATGGAGATGTGCTTTTGCTCGTGTTTGTGTACGAGTAGACTTGTCCAAAAGGTTGCCTAAGGGTGTTTGGGCACAAGGGATTGGGGGTACTTTCTTTCAACCAGTTGAATACAAAGGTATTCCTTTGATTTGTCTAAAATGTGGAAAGGTGGGACATAAGGCTGATGTTTGCAAGGAAGCTCGTGAGCCATCCTAGGAAGGCAGACTTGAAGAATGTGAATGTACATATTCAACCCAATATTGGAACTGAAAATGTTGATAAACCGGTTCCTGATGGATTAGTTTACTCAAATTCTGATGCTAATTCCCCTTGTGAACAATTTCATGGGGTAGATAAAGATCAAGGGGGAATGGACTATAGTTACAAGAAAGAGGAGATCAAGTAATACTAGAAATGGAGGTAAATTGCAGGGTCCGAATAGCAAGGTAGCTGCACCAATTTTAGCTACTAAAACTGTTTGGAGGGAAGTATCTAAGACAGGTGAAGAGTGATGTTCAGGATATGGACGAGATCCCTATAATTAAAGAAGATGTGTTGCTGGAATCTGTTTTCAATAAGACTGGACAGATGGTCATGGATAAGAAGCAGAATATTGAGAAGCATGTTGATAGCAGGCATTGTTCTGAAGAATTGGTTCAGGCTCATGGAATGTTGGGTGAACAACTTCAGCAGCAGTCTCGGGAGGTGGATATGCAAAGTACAGAGATTTTAATAGATAGCGGTAGGCCTATCCAATCTTCGTCTTCTCTGTCCTTGAAAAGGAAGACAAACAGTAGGGAGCCTAAGCCTTCTCCTGCTCATCTGTTGGCTCCCAAAGTTTTGAAGTTCTCTGACAAGAAATCCAGTGTACAGAAAGAAAAAAATAAGATAGCCAGGGACTCTAAGGATCAACGTACTAAGATATTGAAAAATTTTGGCCCTTTGCAAAAGTTACTAGGTGTGAGGAGAAGTAAGAAGTGGAAGGAGGAATTGGCTTCATCTTCCTTGGACAAATATGTGAATGTTATTGATAATGTTAAATATTTGAGTGGAGATGTGGAAAAACCTGATAGCAGTAAGGGTATTGATGTTGAAATGGGAAGGGCCTCTTCATACCCAGATATTGGTGGGTTTTGGGATAACTTGAGCGGCGGGGACGCTTCCCCTATGGTTTATAATGGGTAGTATCTTCATGGCAGCTTGTATCTTGGATGGTCTCAATCAAGATTCTATTTCTTTCCAGTTGGAGCAACGAGACACTATTCAATCCTTTGGATTATTTTCAGACCCTTCTTGGTGTCTCCCCCCTACAGGTTGGTTGAAGGTTACTGTCGATAGAGTTCGTCTTAGATTCATGGCTGCCCTGTTTTGAGCCCAAAGGGCAATAAAGGATTCCTTTAGTTGGGATATAGGAGATAGTCGTAGTAGATATATTCCTCAAGAATTTTCTGATATTCTTGAGGAAGTTAGTAGTTCTTTCTTTTTGTTTAGGGCATGTTGAGCCCTTCTTTATTTTACTTAGTTGTAATGGTTTTTTTATGAATGCAAATGCAAAAGTTCAGCTCCCTCTCTATGTCCATCTCTTTTTCTCTATCTCTCTCTCCTCTCTATCTTACTCTCTCTTGCTATCTCTCTCTCCCTCTCTCTACCTCTTTCTATTACTCTAGCTCTCTCTCTCTCTCTCTCTCTCTCTCAAAGTTCAGCTTTCACTATCTCTCTCTCTCTCTCTTGCTCTCTCCATCTCTCTCTCTCTCTCTACTCACTCTCTCTCTCTCTCTCTCTCTCTTATCCGCTCGACGGATCCGAGAGTTCGGGTGGTTCAGGCTTGTTCGGGGGGCATGGTTGGGGGTGACCGGCGGTCACCCCCACGTCATCCACCTCAGAGCGATGGAGGTTGAAGTTCTAGCAGTGGGAGAGGTGCAGAAACTAGATCTAGTTGGGGAGATGGTGGGCGTTGCGATGCTGGAGGGGGATCTGGGGGGTCTATCTTGGCTTCTTTTGCAGGTCTGTCTGGGGAGAGGAGATCTTCTTTGTCTAGACTGAATGGCTCGGTGGAAGATGGAACCACTAAGAAAGAGCTCGTTTATGCTAGGTCCCCAATCAAAACTAGGGTTGTGAAGGTAGAAAGTTCTGGACTAGCTATGAATGTACCTAGAGTGGAGGCCTCTCCATCCGCAGTGTTGGGGACTGTTGAGGAAGGTTTGGGACATCCGCTTGGTGGTGTTGGGGATAACGGACCGGTTAATCTGGTCTCGTCTAGCTTATAGGGTGGCCTCGCTGTCGCTCCTTGTGGGGATGTGGAGATAGCTCCGGAGGTAGATATGGTTGATCATGAACTGGATCGACATGGCATCCAGTCTTAGGTTGATGGGATGGAGATAGGTGGTTCTGAGGCGGAGGAGTTCCTGATGGAGATTAAGAGTAAAGCTGAGGTGATGACCCGGATTGAGGTATCTGACGTGGTTGAGGATTATGAGGGTGTAACGGCTGCTGGGGAGTCTGGGAGGCCGTCGCTCGGTGGGGAGGTGCCGGTCCTCCCTTGTCTGCCTTCCATGGAGGGACGATGTTGGATAACCCCATGTTTGAGCCTGAGGTACCTAAGTTTTTGTCCGAAAACTTGAGTCAAATTCAGGATCTATGCAAGGTCAGAAAGACTGGGGATGCCATGGATATCTGCAGGAAAGTCGATGAGGGGAAGCCTCTATCGTATCATGATAATGACAGTGGTACTGCCTCTTGGGGACCTCGGAATGCCTCGCTGGCCAACGGATCTGCTTCTGTTCCGAATCGTGCACAAGGTACTCGTGGTAATGCGTCTTCTGCAATCCGGGGAGATCAGCCTTGGTTTGAAGGATCCAGGAGTGTAGGGAGTGCCGTGGGGACGTATAGGCCTGCGTCCAGTGCTTGGAAGAAGGCCATGCCTATGGCTTTGAACCTCACGAGTGATGTTAGTGATTTTCTTTGGGGAGATGGCTTGGTCAAACTAAACCTGGACAAGGAACGTGGTAATATCCAGAAACTAAGCCGTGCGCTTGTCGGTAGATTATTAGGACGCCGTGTACATTTCTGGGTTGCCCATAAAGAACTCCAAAGAAAGTGGGGGCACCTGGGCCTTACTCAGATTACCCCAATGGGTGCTGACTATTTCCTTTGCTAGTTTGAGAATGTTGAAGCTAGGGACAATGTCTTGATAGGAGGTCCTTGGTATGTGGCTGGCAAGATAATTGGAGTTGAATAATGGATTGCTGGATCCTCAGCCAGTTCGACCAGGAAGTTTACATCGCCTGTTTGGATTCGCCTTCCTAATCTCTGCTGGAATACTGGGATGAGGCTAATTTGGCGAGGCTGGCCACCGGTGTTGGTGAACCGTTGTTTATGGATGAACAGACTAAGATGTGGCATAGATGTGCCTTCGCATGTGTTTGTGTTTGTTTGGATCTGTCTAAAAGACTTCCGAAAGGAGTGTGGGCTCAAGGATTGGGGGGTAATTTCTTCCAGCCAACCGAGTATGAAGGTATTCCTCTGATCTATTTGGGATGTGGGAAGATTGGCCACAAGGTTGATAATTGTAGGGAGCATAATCTTCTTGCTATGGAGGGCATCACTCCCGCGGGACGACCGAAACCGGCGTGCGCTAGACAACTACAAGACATGATGGTGGATCGAAGTGAAGAGGTGGTCTCGGCTTCTGGGACTAATGGGGCTGGTGCGATTTCTAGCATGGTTGACAATGAACATGGTGAATGGACTATTGTGGCTAGGAGGAGGACTTCACAAACATCTGGGGGATCTAAGCCTTTGGCCACTGGAGCCGAACATTCGGGCACAGGTCGTTGGGCACCTCGTAATGGGGCTCTAAGGGAGGCCAATAAACGACAGAAAAAAAAATGAGACTCATGTTATGGATGAGAGTGTGGGGGGGGGGGGGGGGGCTCAAGTGAGTCCAATTCCCAAAGGATTTTCAGGGAGTAGGCCGCTGCTTGGGGAGGAAAGAACTCGGGATGGTGAAACATGTGGTTTGTTGAGTACTCCTAGTGGGGATGTTAGTCCAGGTTTGACTCCTATGGATGGTATGTTGGATTGCTGTGGCAATGCGCTGGTCGGGGGCTCTTCTCATGGGTCTGGTAGTCAAGTGGAGCAGATTGGTTTGCTTATGCCAATGAGTCTAGAGAATCAGGGAACTACGTCCCTACCTCCCAGGAGGAGATGACAGGGTAGGGACTGGGTGGCTTCCCCTGCTCAAGCTCTTGTTTCTTAGGTCCTAAAGTTCTATGGAGTGAAATCCAATATGTCCAAGGCTAAAAATATGCAAACTAGAATTTCTAGAGATCGGCGTTCCAACAAATTGAGCCAGCTGGGCCCGTTACAGAATCTTTCGGGTGTTAGGAGGGATAAGGTCTTGACGGACGGGCTGGCCCCTGCCTCGGACGGATCATGCTGTTAATGTCATCGACAATTCTGTTGATGGCAAGTTTTTGAATGAAGAATTTGCTGCTCAGTGGAAGGATGTTTATTCGGAAGCTTTTTGCGGTAAGGATGCTTCCCCTTCGGTGGTTAATGTTTAGCATCCTTTGCTGGAATTGTCGAGGTGCTCGTAAGAAGGCGACGGGGAATTACTTACGGCACCTAATTGGGGTTCAGAATGTGAGTTTTGTTGGCCTTGTTGAGACCAAAATTGAATCGTTCTCTAGAACGGAAATTGATAGGCTTGTTGGAAGAAATTGGGACTTCTATTTTCAGCCTTCGGTTGGGAGGGCTGGCGGCATTCTTGTTTTGTGGAAGAGCACGGTGGGATCCTTCCAGGTTATCTTTCAATCCGCACAGTGTATCATGGGGAGGTTCTGCAATTTGAGTGCCATCACCTGGGAGGTGGCCGTGATCTATGCTGATAAGGACAGATATGTTAGACGTAAGGCTTGCGATGATATTTCTCAGCACCACTTGGTAAGGTCTCCTTTAGTGGTTGGTGGCAACTTTAACTATATCTTGTCACAGGTGGATAAGATGGGTGGTCGGCCGTTTACGTACACGGCGGCCGCTTGTGAGATGGGTGATTTTATGGCTACCAATGGCTTGATTGATCCTGGATTTTCTAGTCCTGCCTTCACCTAGACGAATAACAACGATGCAAGAAGACGGATTTCCTCCCGGTTGGACAGGTTTTTGACCAGCTTTTCCATCCTGGATGTGTTTCAGGAATTGTGGGTCCAACATCTAACGAGGCTTGCCTCGGATCACTATCCGATCCTTTGCTCCACTCTTGAGCGGCAGTGGAGGGCTTTGTCCCACTTGATTAGATTTGAGGATGTTTGGGCTGGTTTTCCCAAAGATTGGCATTTGGTGGCGAATAAATGGAAAGTTAATGATACTGGGTCCGAAGCCTCTGAGCTGCACAAGAAGTGTCAAAGGACCTTGAAAGCTCTCTTCTTTTGGAGCAAGAAAAAACTCAGGATGCTAAACCTATTAAAAGATGAACTGGATAAAGAGATTAAGAATTTACAAGAGCTTGAGTGCTCTCCGGCTGGACTCTCTGATGTCCAATCTGATGCCTTGAGGTATAAGGTCCAGCTGATGAATTCTACCCTTGCCCAATTAACGATGTGGTGGAGACAGCGTGCAAAGGTGAAGTGGATTGAAGAAGGGGATGGTATTACGCACTTCTTCCATTCGATGGCCTCAGCTAGGCAGAGATCCAACTCGATTAATCAGCTAAAGGACCGGGATGGGCACACTGTCACTGATCAGGCAGATGTCATGAGGGTGATCCATCATTTTTTTGAGCAAAACAGGAGCGGGCTGCAAGTAACGGAATCTGGCTGGCCTTGTCTTGACCCGCATGCTGCAATCTTAGGCCGTGTTGCTGATATGCTTGACAGGGAGGTTACTGAAGAGGAAGTTTGGGATGTTGTCCGGGAGCTGGGACCGAACCGTGCACTGGGGAGAGACGGGGTGACGACGTCTTTTTTTTTTTTTTTAAATTTTACTGGAGTATTGTTGGGGAGCAAGTCACGTCGGCGTGCTTTGAATTTTTTGCGACGAGGTGTATGGACCTAGGCTTGAAGGAGACCGTGGTTGTTCTTTTGCCGAAGACCGACCACCCAGACCGGCCATCCAACTTTCGGCCTATCAGCCTATGCCATACCATTTATAAAATTGTTGCCAAGGTTCTTGTGAACCGTATGAAAGGTTTACTTCCCAGCCTTATCTCGGAGGAACAAGTTGTGTTCGACCCTGGGCGGTCAATCTCCGAGCATTGTTTGCTTGGACAGGAGATCATGAATAAGTTTAAGATCTCCAAGTATACCATGGGCTGGTTGGCTTTGAAAGTGGACATGGAGTAGGCCTACGACAAGATGAGCTGGCAGACTCTTGAAATTGTGCTGACAAAGATGGGTTTCCCCATGAGGTTTTGTTCGTGGGTGCTCGATTGTATCAGGAATCCACGATTTTCTGTTTTGGTTAATGGACAGCTTTCAGATGCAATTACGGCCGCTTGCGGGTTTCGGCAGGAATGCCCGCTCTCCCCTTACCTGTTTATTCTTTGCTCGGAGCTTCTGTCACTGCATTTCTACCAAAGATTTCGGGACCTGGAAGTGCAAATCGGGGCGGGGGGACCTTTTGTCTCCCATCTCCTCTATGCTAACGATATTTTGATTTTTGCAGGTGCTACTATTCCCAATGTTAGGAAGTGTTTGTTGATCTTGGAGGACTATTATTCATTGACGGGGCAGAAGATCAACAAAAACAATCGGCGATCCTATTTAGCCGTTCCACATCTTCCTCGACCAAGCATCGCCTGGCTAGACTAGCCGGCTGTCGCAAGGTTGAGAAGATGGACTATCTAGCGATTAGGTTCGCGCTCAGGCGGCCGAAGATGGCGGACTTTAGCCATCTCCTTCAGAAAATTTGTGCGCTTTCTCTTGCTTGGGGTGTTAGGCATTTATCGTTTGCAGGCCGGTTCAATATGGTAAATTCTGTTTTGTTTCCATTTACGGTGTACGTTGTCTCCCATACGCTGGTTCCTAGAGGTGTTCTTACGGAGGTAGAGAAGATATGTCAGAGTTTCCTGTGGGATAAGGATGTCAACCATAGGAGCTTACACTATGCTTCGTGGGAGAATCTTACCCAGTCGAGGCAGCTCGAGGGTCTCGGCTTTCATGCTAGTAATTATTGGACTGGTCCGCTGCGTGCTAGGATCACCTGGAATTATCTAAATAAGCCTCAAACGCTTCTCCATAGGTGTCTGAGGAATAAGTATGGGAATTGTCCTTTGCTGCAGGATCGTCGGCGTGGAGACTCTGTTGGCTGGCGGATTATCTGTAGTGGGGCGGACAGCCTGACCAACTATGTCCGCTGGCGGGTCTGTTACGGCGTGGATGTGGACATGGTCAATCATGTGTGGATTTTTGAAAGTGCCATTGCTCTCTGGACTACTTTCTATAATATTGAAGTCATTGATGGCCTTATGGTCAATGATTTTCTCACGGTTGGGAGGTGGAATCGGGCCAGACTACTACAATGCTTTGGGGTCTCTATGGCCGACATTATATGTGATATCAATATCTGGTCTGATCTTAATGCTGATTCTCTGGAGCTCATCACTAGCCCACTCGGCTCCTCCATCTCGTCCATCTGCTACAAATTTTTGTTTTGGGGTGGGGAGGACCCGGTTTGTTCTATCCGAAAGCTTGGTTTAAGACCCCGTGAGCATATTTTTTGGTGGAGAGCTTACAAAGACTTAATCTCGACCGCCTCTTGGCTTCATCGGCGTGGACTTTGTGTGGACATTATTTGCCCAGTCGGTTGTCGTCTCCGGGAGGACCTGGATCACGTCACCACTCAGTGCCGGCAACTCCGGGATATTTTGAATTGTCTTGATGGCTGGGGCTTCTCCACACCAAGGTTTGCTTCTTTCTCTGAGCTCCAGGCCGCGTTTAAGGATAGCTTCAAAGCCGGTGCCCACTGGGGACTTTTATATTGTGGTGCTGTTTTTCACAGCTGGAGTAACAGGAATGCTTTTAAACACGGCAAGGCTAAGAGCTCTATTTAAGTTTTGGCCACCAACATTATGGAATCCATCTCTGCCACTTATTTTTCAAAATGCCTAGAGCAAAGGTTCACCCTTCAATCCTCAGGATTTGTCTCGTCTTCATCGTGGTGTCCCCCCGCCCCCCTTAGGGTTGGCTAAAAATTAATATGGATGGGGCCTTGCGTAGGTCCAATGATAGTGGAATCGGGATTGTTATCCGGGATTACAAGGGCTCCCTAGTTGTGGCGGCCGGCTGGAGTATCAC
>CM033683.1:47261051-47271051 GCA_019514585.1 Dendrobium officinale | reverse complement strand
TGAGGAAGAGGAGACCACGCCCGAACATTACTGGAACCAATTTCAAGAATTTTGCTAGGGGGTCAGTAAACCCTACTGCCACTGCGGCTAACAAGGCTGTCTGGAGGGTGATTGCCATGGACACAAAGTTGGTGGAGTCCCATGCGGCGGGGAAAACTATGGGGGGAAGGAAGCTAGGAGGGTCTAAATGTACAGGATTTGGGGGACTCCAATGACCAGAGTTGTACCACTGCGGTGGGATCAGAGGAATTGCTGATGAAGATTATTGGGGGGAGGGTGCTAAAGGCTAGGGACTCCACGGTTGGGTGCAGGGAGTTCCCTGAATTTTTGAGACCCATTATTGAGGTTGAGGAAGTAAGGCCTGTTAAGCAGGTGATGGATGTGAAAGCAATGGGAGATACACAATGTATGGCACCGGAAGAAGGAGAACTCGGACCACCTAACAGTGAGAAGCGGCCCTCATTGAGGGTCAGTAGACCGAAGCAGTCCACTAGGGAGGTCAACCCTATTGATTCTCTTGACCGGCCGGTTGTACCCAGGGTCTTAAGGTTCTTTGATTCAAAAACTAAAGCGTGGAGACCATACAATACTCTAATCCGAAAGGCTAGGGTGAGTGCTGCTAAGGTGGGACAGGAGACGGCAGGGGAAAGAGGCATCGGGGAGCTACTGGCCGTGCCTTCCCCCGTTGAGCATTTACCTGAGAGTACTGAGATCATGGATTAGTTGAAAGGCAAGGATGCCATCACTGATAGTTACTCTATTTCCAAGGAGTCTGAGGAGGACTTGGAATAAATGTGTGGCGGGGATGCTTCCCCTTTGGTGAATCATGCTTAGCCACCTATGTTGGAATTGTCGTGGTGCGCTTAAGAAGGAAACGGAGTTCTACTTACGACATCTAATTGGAACCCACAACGTCTGCTCTGTTGGTCTTCTGGAGACAAAATTAGATTCTATTGATCAGAATGATATTGATAAATTGGCTAGAAGAGATTGGGATTTTGAATACCAGCCTTCCATTGGTAGAGCTGGTGGTATTTTGATTTTGTGGAAGAGTAGTGTGTTGTTGTTCCAGGTCTCTAGCAGTGCGAATCAATATGTGATTGGGAAACTCACGATGACGAGTGGAATTGAATGGGATGTGGCGGTTGTGTATGCCCACAAGGATACGTGTATTACACGCTCGATGTGGGAGGATATCTCTAGGATCCACAACCGTACCTCTCCCTTGTTGGTTAGGGGGGACTTCAACTGTATCATGGCTCCGAATGAAAAGAAGGGTGGTAGTGCCTTTCACATGTCCCCGGCCGCCTGTGATATGGCTGACTTCATGATGGTAAATGATCTTATTGACCCTTGGTTTGTTGGGCCGGCGTTCACATGGACTAATAATAAAGATGCGGGGAGTAAAATCTTTTCCAGATTGGACAGGTTCATTGTTAGCTCGGACATAATGGATGAGTTTCAGGGGCTGGGGGTCAGGCACCTTTCCAGACTCGTCTCTGACCACTGCCCTATTCTTTGTTCGATCTTTGCGGAGATGAAAATCAATTACTCCCCGTGGTTTCGGTTTGAGGATGTTTGGGTGAACTATCCCAAGGCCTGACAGTTGGTGATGGATAAATGGAATGATGGGGACCATGGCAGCGAAGCGGTTCAACTCCAGAGGAAATATAGTAGAACACTGAAGGCTTTGTTTTTCTGGAGTAGAAAAAAATTCAAGATGATAAATAAACAGAAGGACGAGCTGGATAGTGAGATCCAGAAATTACAGGAATTGGACGGAGAGCCGGGCGGTCTGAGTGAAGCACAGAAGGAGAAGCTGAGATTCAATGTGCATCTTTTCAATAGCACTCTGGCCCGCATTTTGATGTGGTGGAAGCAGAGGGCTAAAGTAAGGTGGGTTGAAGAGGGAGACGGTAATACGGGCTTCTTACACTCTATGGCATCGGCACAGAGGAGATCAAAGCGCATTAAGTCCATCAAGCGGGAGGATGGTAGTGAAGCGACGGAGCCAGGGGAGATCACAGATATTTTCTTTCAGTTTTTTAATCAGAAATGGAAGGGGCAGGAATTGTGGAGTCGGGGTGGCCGGCTCTCGATGGCCACCAGAGAAATATTAATCAGTTTTCCGGGTTACTGGATGGAGATGTGTCGGAGGAAGAAATTTTGAAGGCTGTTAACTCACTGGGGTAGAACAAATCCCCAGGGAAAGAAGGGATAACTGCTTCCTTTTTCAAAGCCTACTGGGATATTGTCGGGGAGTAAGTGACCCGTGCCTTCTTAAAGTTTTTTACTTCTGGCGTTATGGATCCTTCCTGGAAAGAGACGGTGGTTGTTTTAATCCCCAAGGAGCGATCACCCCTCCAAATTCAGACCCATAAGTCTTTGCCAGACTATCTACAAGGTGGTGGCGAAGGTTCTCGTTAACAGGTTAAAGGGGTTGCTGTCGCTAATTATTTAGGAGGAGCAGGCCGCCTTCATTCCTGGGCGTTCTATTACGACACACTGCCTTCTTGGGCAGGAGCTGATCCATAAGTTCAAGGTGTCTAAAGCGGCTAGGGGGTTTTTTGCTTTGAAGGTAGACATGGAACAGGCGTACGATAAGATGAGCTGGAGGACTTCGAAGATTATTTTGGGGCGTTTGGGTATTCTCCCGAGGTTCGGAGCGTGGGTCCTTAGCTATGTGATGGGTCCGAGATTCTTTATTCTCACCAATGGGAAATTTTCAAACTTGATTAATTCTAAATATGGCTTTCGGCAAGGGTGCCCGCTGCCACCCTACTTGTTCATCCTCTGTTCTGAGTTACTGTTTGTGCACTTCAAGCAGAACTTCAGGGAGATGGGAGTTCCAATCACTTTGGGAGGACCTCCTATCTCCCACCTCCTTTATGCTGACGACATTCTCTTTTTTGCAGGTGCATCCTCGATGAATGTTAGGAAAATTATTTCCATCCTAACTGATTACTGCTCGTGGACGGGACAACGGGTCAACTAGACAAAGTCGGCGGTTCTTTTTAGCAAACGGACACAGTCGACGATGAAAGCCCAATTGACCAAACTTCTGGGTTGCTACAGAGTTGACGAATTTGAGTACCTGGGAATTAAGTTTGCTATGACACGGCTTACTAGACTGGATTTTGCCCCGCTTGTCCAAAGAGCACGTGCTCATTCATTAAGTTGGGGTTTCAGGCATCTCTCCATGGCTGGGCGGGTGACGTTGATTAATTCGGTTTTGTTGCCGTCCTCGGTGTTTCTGATGACTCATACCATTATCCCTAAGGCGGTTCTCCACGAGATTGAGAATATTTGCCATAGCTTCCTTTGGGATAAAGATTCTAAACATAGAGGCATGCATTATGTTTCTTGGAATGAGGTGGCGCGCCTAACACGTAAAGGCGATCTTGGGTTCCATGCCAGCACTAAATGGATTGGGGCACTCCGGGCACGAGTTTCTTGGAATGTCATTGGGAGCCCGACGGGGCTGCTCCAAAGATGCCTCAGCCACAAATATGGGGATGATCTGCGAGCCTATGGCTCCCCGCGGGGTCATTCGAACTGTTGGAAGGTGATTTGTGATGTCGCCAAGTGCTTGAGTAGTTCGATCCGCTGGAGGATTGGTGACGGTCAGAACATTAGTGTGCTGAGTGATACTTGGCTTTGGGACCGACCCCTATCGAAATGGGCCACGTTCTGTGATATCACAGCCATTGACAAACTGCATATTGCCGACTTCCTGCTGGATGACAGAACATGGGACAGGCCGAAGCTCCTCACATGCTTTGGGCAGAGTCTTATGGATCACATCTGTGAAACATCGATTGATGAAGGGCTGAGCTCGGATTGTATGGAACTGGTTAGGACCCCCCTGGGTTCTACAATCTCGGCCAATGTATACAATAGACTGTTTGAGGAAGAGTATGACCCCGTCTGCACGATCTTAAAACTCAGACTGCGATCGCGTATACACCTGTTCTGGTGGAGAGTTTATATGGACAGGGTTCCTACCAACGGCTGGTTGGTTAGCCGTAAGTTCCAGGTTGACCCACATTTCCCTTTTGGGTGTAACGAGATCGAGGACCTGGATCATATCACCACCGGGTGTAAGAGATTGACCGCGATTTTAGACGTTCTAGGTGTGTGGGGATTCTCTATGCCACGTTTCGTATCCTTTGCTGAGCTTCAGGAGGGGTTGGCACGGAATAGGAACTCCCACGATGACAGCACGCAGGCTGAGCTCATGGCTTTTCGGTACAACAACGAGCTTGTATGTGACTGGATGTTTGAGGCAGATGGAATTTTTATTGAGGGGGACAATGCAAGTGTGATCCAGTTCATGCAAGACTACAAGGAGAGGGAACGGTGGAAACTCCAAAATAGGAATTGTGAGGCGCTCGATTGGATCTCACAATTTCGGAAGATTTTGTTCATGCATACATATAGGCGCTTCAACAGAGCGGCCAATTTTTGTGCTCAAAGAGCAATACAAAGTTTTTTTTTTTTTTTTGGATTTTGGGGATAGATACAAAGAGTATATTCCTCAAAGTTTTTTATTTATCCTTGAGGAGGATAGGAGGTCTTCTTTGTTGAACAGGCCAGTTGGCCCTTAAGTTTTTGTTTAGTCTTTTTGTGGTGACTTTGTAACGCCATTTTTTTTGAATGCAAATGCAAAAGTTCAGCTCTCTCTCTTACTTTCTCTTTCTCTCTCTCTCTCTCTCTCTCTCTCTCTCTCTCTCTCTCTCTCTCTCTTTCTCTCTCTCTTTCTCTCACACACACACACTCTCTCTCTCTCTCTCTCTTCCTCCTTCTCTCTTTTTCTTCTCTCTCTCTCTCAATCTCGCTCGCTCGCTCTTGCTCTTCCTTTCTCTCTCTCTCTCTCTCTCTCTCTCTCTCTTCCTTTCTCTCTCTCTCTCTCTCTCTCTCCCTCCATCTCTCTCTCTCTCTCTCATCCCTCCATCTCTCTCTCTCTCTCTCTCTCTCTCTCTCTCTCCCTCCTCTCTCTCTCTGTCTCTCACTCTTGTTATCTCTCTCTTGCAATCTCTCTTACTCTATCTCTCTATCCCTCTCTCTTACCTTTCTCTCACTTGCTCTTGCTCTCTCTCACTCTCTCCTGCTCTACCTCAATCTATCTCTCTCTTACTCATGCCCTATCTTTCTCTCTCTCTCTCTCTCTCTCTCTCTCTCTCTCTCTCTCTCTCTCTCTCTCTCTCTCTCTCTCTCTCTCCATCTCTTTCTCTCTCTCTTTCCCTCAATCTCTTACTCTCTCTCTTGCTATCTCTCTCTTACTCTCTCTCTCTACCTCTTTCTCTTATTCTTGCTCTCTCTCTCTCTCTCTATCTCTCTTAAAGTTCAGCTCTTACCATTTCTCTCTCTCTCTCCCTCTCTCTCTCACTCGCTTTCTCTCTCTCTCTCTCTCTCTCTCTCTCTCTCTCTCTCTTTTTCTTTCTCTCTCTCTCTTGCTCTTTCTCCATCTCTCTCTCTATCTCTCTCTTTCTCTCATCTTGCTCTTCCTCTCTATTGCTCTCCCTCCATCTCTCTCTCTCTCTCTCTTGCTGTCCCTCTCTCTCTATTTCCATCTCTATCTCTCTCTCTCTCTCTCGCTTTCTCTCTCTCTCTCTCTCTCTCTCTCTCTCTCTCTCTCTCTCTCTCCCTCTCTCTTGCTCTCCTCTCTCTCTCTCTCTTCTATCTCTCTCTCTCGCTCTCTCTCTCTCTCTCACTATTTCTAATAAAGTTCAGCTCTCACTATCTTTCTCTCTCTCTTGGTATCTCTCTCTCTCTCGCCCTCTCGCTCTCTCTCTCTTGCTCTCTCTCTCTCTCTCTCTCTTACTTTCTCTTGCTCTCTCTTTCTCTCTCTCTCTCTCTCTTGCTCTCTCTCCACCTCACTCTCTCTATCTCTCTCTCACTCTCATCTTGCTCTTCCTCTCTATTGCTCTCCCTCCATCTCTCTCTCCCTCTCTTTATCTCTCGTCTCGCTCTCTCTTTCTTCCTATCTCGCTCTTGCTCTCCCTCTCTCTCTCTCTCTTTATCTCTATCTCTTTTTCTCTCACACACTCTCTCACTCTTTCTTTTCTCTCTCTCTCTCTCTCTCTCTCTCTCTCTCTCTCTCTCTCTCTCTCTCTCTCTCTTTATGCTCTCATTTGTCCCCGTTTTTTCTCTCTCCTAGGTTTTTGTTGAGAGACTCTCGGATTTGGCGGGGGGTGACCGAAAGTCACCTCCCCGTGCTTGCGGGGGCGGCGGTGAGGGTAGTACGGCTGGTGGAGATCGGAGAAAGTCAGGTATTGGTACGGGAGGGACGCGGAGGCCGGGGGAGAAATCTCCTGTTAAACCTCCTGCTCGAGCGCGAGGTAAAGGGAAGGATTCGAGTAGATCTGGTTTGATGGACTGTCCACGGATCGCTGGGAGGTCAAGGCCCGGAATAGTGCATCTAAGGAGACGGTGGTTTCGGGAGCAGGGAATGGCCCTGCGAACAGATCTGAAGGTAGCAAGCTGTGGGGCTCCCCTCTTAGGGAGGCTGGAGAACCGTCACACAATACACGTTTGAGTTTAATGTTAAACCCGGCATTTAGTCCGGGAGGTTCAACGGAAGCGATGGAGGAGTGTGACCCCACGGAGGATATCTGCGATGATGAAGAGGAGATGTTCAACGTGAATGCTGCGATGCCAGGACGCCATGGTCCATTGGAGGTCAGTCCGGAATTAGCTGAATGGAGTGATACCGTCCTAAAGAGGGCGGAGGAGATTGTAGGTCCGATGGACACTACCATGGAGGGCGTTAAGGAAGGATTGGTTGAGAATCGCGTGCATGAAGCTGCCTCCCCGTTGCCTCAGATCCCAATCTGCTGCCCACAAGATGATTGTGGAAATGCCGGCTCTGGCATTTCCAGTGTTGGCTCTGGCGAACCAGTTGGGAAAAATGGCCCCCCTCGGCCAGTGTTCTCTAACAAGACAGAGAACCCATGGCACAAACCTGCACACATTCAGGTGCAGCGACCTGAGGAGATCAAGGCTCTGGCGGACGACGGTGTTACCGTTGTCCTTAACTTGGATCGAGTTAAGGCCAATATGGCCATGCTGGACTGCGCAGTCGTCGGGAAGATTTTGGGGAAGAAGGTCTCTTACTTCTTGTTAAAATCTGAAATCCAAAGACAATGGGGAGGTTTTGGGGAATTTCAGCTCACTTCCCTGGGCTCGGATTGCTTAATGTGCATTTTCTCCTCCTCGGAAATCCGGGATGCGGTGTTGAGTGGAGGTCCGTGGTTCATCGGCGGGAACCTAATGGGACTTGATAGGTGGACACCGGGCTTCTCCTCGAGCTCCATGGAGGGGCTCTCGTCTCCGGTGTGGATACGGATGCCCAATCTCCCTCTCCAATACTGGGATGAGTGCAACATAGCCCGCATTGCTTCACGGATTGGGACGCCTCTCTGGATCGACGCTCAAACGGGTAACTGGGGACGGCACGAATATGCGTGGGTCTGTGTTCGAATGAACTTGGCTAAGCAACTACTGGTTGGGATCTGGATTGACGGACTGAATGGGCGGTTCTACCAAAGGGTGGAATATGAGGGGATTGGCATCATGTGCTATGGCTGCGGACGGGTGGGGCACCGGAGAGAGTCTTGCCCATTTATGGGCACGGACAAAGCTGGTTCTGTTCCCATGAAACCTTCTTCCCTTGAGAAGAAGAAGACTGAGGGGGGAAGCAGTAAGGATGGAGCGACCTCGGTCAATTTGTCCAAACCGGACAAAGGGCCCCAGAGAGATCCGGAGAACTCACAAGGCCTGCGGGATGCTCCTCGGCAGGAAGAGACCACCCCGGCGCGGGAATCCACGATAGCCAATCGGGCTGTCGCTGGGATGGAGAATTCCTCCCAAGAACAAGTTACCAAGGCGGGCGAGGACAACCTGGGGCCTTGGCTTCAAGTCCCCCCACGACGGCGTAAGGGAGGCAAACCTATTATTAGAAGTAGTGGGGACAAACCTGGATCTTCCTTGGGGAAGCCTCCAAGGCAAGTGAATCTCCAAGAGGTGAAAGCGCCACCTCCCGTGGCGAGACATTCCAGGATGTAAGCCAAAATAGGCCTCAACAGCCTGTTGTTGTTCTATGCGGGTACCAGGTTGCCGGCTGCCCTGAATAACAGACAATTTGGCGGATCTGGATTCCAACTCTTGACGGTGGATAAAGATGTCCGCTGTAAGCGGAGGAGGAAGCGATTGATGAATCTGGCGGCGGGGGCGCTCCCCCATTGGTTGATTAATGTCTTCTATCATCTTCTGGAATTGTAGCGGGGCCCGTAAGAAACATACGGGCCACTTCCTACGTAGCCTCATTGGCGGCAATGAGGTGATGTTCATCGGATTGGTCGAGACGATGGTGACTGACATCTCCAGGGCTGAGGTGGACGCTCTGGCTGGTGCCAATTGGGATTTCCTACACTACCCTGCTAATGGTAGGTCCGGTGGTATTCTTGCTTTGTGGCGTAGAGACTGCTCGCTCTTTGCGGTCACCAATACTTATGACCAGGCTATGGTGGGTCATTTGATGCTGCCCAACCGCCAGAAATGGAATGTGGCGATCATCTATGCGGGGAAGAATTATAATACCAGACGGGATCTTTGGGAGGTTCTCGGCTCAAATCTTGTTGCCGATTTGCCGACCATCGTGGGAGGGGACTTCAACTGTTGCTTGGACCATAGTGAAAAGAGGGGGGGCCGTAGATTTGGCTTTCCTGTTGGAGCCCAGGAGATGACGGCTTTTATGGTCGATAACGATCTGCATGATTTGGGTTTTACTGGCCCCAAGTACACTTGGTCGAATAATAAGCACGGTAACGAGAAGGTTTGGGTGCGGCTTGACAGGGTTCTTATGAATTCGGTGGGTCTTCTAATTGCCCCCTTGGCTACTGTCAAACATATGCTTCGGGTTGCTTCGGATCACTGCCCACTTCTCCTGAGGCGGACGAACGACCCCCTGAGCTCCGGTAGTAAATGGCTCAGGTTCGAAGATGTTTGGAGAACCTTCCCCACTACTTGGAAATTGGTTTGGAAGAGTTGGATCAAGAGGGACTATGGGCAGCCAGATGACATACTGAACCGTAAATGCGCCAGGACTCTCCCGAATTTGTTCTTCTGGAGCCGCAACCGTGTGCGGAAACTGGGGGAGCTGAAGACCTCACTGAAGGCACGTCTTGATGAGCTCCAGTTGCTGGAGTGCACCCCGAATGGCCTGAACGCTGAATAGGAAGCGGAATTAAGGAAGTCGGCCTCGGATTTGATGGCTACTTTGGCTAGAACGGCGACTTGGTGGCGACAACATGCTAAAACTCGATGGATCGAGGAAGGAGACACGAATTCCCATTTCTTCCACTCTTTTGCCTCGGCGCGTAGCAGGAGTAATCGCATTAATGAGGCTAAGACCGCTTCTGGAGAAAGAACCAATGACCTGGATGCGATCCAGGAGGAATTTTCTAATTTTTTCAACGAAAAATGGAGGGAGCGGGCTGTCTCTCTGGACAACTAGCCTGCCTTTGAGCCTGACTCGATGATCCCTGATCACCTTAAGGAGGCAATGGAGGCCGAGGTTACCAAATTGGAGGTACGTCAAGCTGTGTTCAACATGGGGAACATCTCGCTCTCCGGGCTTGGACGATATTACTGCCTCCTTTCTTAAATTTTATTGGGAAATCGTTAAAAATGATGTTACGGGTGCTATTCTGCATTTCTTTACCTCTAATGCTATGTGTGCAAGCTGGAAGGATACCCTGGTTGTCCTTATTCCGAAGACGGCGGACGCTTGTACCCCGGCAAATTTCAGACCCATCAGCTTATGCCAATCTTTTTATAAGGTGACTGCCAAAATTCTAATCAACCGTATCACGCCTGCTCTGAGACACCTTGTTAGCCTGGAACAAGGAGCCATTTGTTCCGGGTAGATCAATCTCCAACCATGGGCTGGTGGTTCAAGAAATGATGTACAAATTCCGGTTCTCACAACAAAGGGCGG
>CM033683.1:47223551-47253551 GCA_019514585.1 Dendrobium officinale | reverse complement strand
GATTCAATAAGGCGGCCCATTTTTGTTCTCAAAGAGCATTAGAAGAGTCTTTTGTGTGGGATATAGGAGATAGAAATATTTGTATTCCTCAAGAGTTTTTTTCTGTTCTTGAGGATGATAGTCCTTCCCTCTAGTTTTGGGGCCCTTGCCCTCCCTTTTTTGTTTCTTTATTTTGATGTAATCACCTTTTCTTCTTTATAAAAGCTAATGCAATAGTTTAGCTCTCCCTCTCACTCTCTTTCTCTCTCTCTCTCACTTCTCTCTCTCTCTCTCTTGCTCTCCCTCACTCTTGCTCTCTCTCTCTCTTTCTCTCTCTCTCTCTCTTGCTCTCTCTCTCTTTCTCTCTATCTCTTATTCTCTCTTTATACCTATCTCTAACTCGCTCTCTCTCTCTCTCTCTCTCTCTCTCTCTCTCTCTCTCTCTCTCTCTCTCTCTCTTGCTTGCTTCTCTCTCTCTCTCTCCTCTCTCTCTTGCTCTCTCCTCCATCTCTCTCTCTCTCTCTCTCTCTCTCTCTCTTATTTTTCCTCTCTCTCTCTCTCTCTCTCTCTCTCTCTCTCTGCTCTCTCTCTCTCTCTCTCTCTCTCTCTCTCTCTCTCTTTCTCTTGCTTGCTCTCTCTCTCTCTCTCTCTCTCTCTTGCTCTCCCTCCATCTCTCTCTCTCTCTCTCTCTCTCTCTCTCTTATTTTTCCCTCTCTCTCTTTCTATCTCTGTCTGTCTCTCTCTCTTGCTTTGCTCTCTCTCTCTCTCTCTCTCTCTCTCTCTCTCTCTCTCTCTCTCTCTCTCTCACTCTCACTCTCACTCTCGCTCTTTCTTTTCCTCTCTCTCTTTCTCTCTCTCACTCTCCCTCCGTCTCTCTCATTCTCTTTCTCTCTCACTCTCTACTCTCTCTCTCTCTCTCTCTTTCTCTCTCTCCTCTCTCTCTTTTTCTTGTTATCTCACTCTTACTCTCTCTATTTCTATATCTCTCTTTAGCTAGCTCTCTCTCTCTCTACCTCTCTCTCTTGCTCTTTCTCACTCTCTCTCTCTTTCCCCCTCTCTCTATTGCTCTCTCTCTCTCTCTTGCTCGTCCTCTCTCTCTCTCTCTCTTGCACTCTCTCTGTATTTCTCTCCCTATCTCTTGCTCTCCCTCCATCTCTCTCTCTCTCTCTCTCTCTCTCTCTCTCTCTCTCTCTCTCTCTCTCTCTCTCTTTCCTATATATATATATATCTCTCTCTCTCTCTCCTCCCTCTCCCTTGTTATCTCTTAATTGCTCTCTCTCTCACTCGATCTCTCTCTCGATCTCTCTTTTTAGCTCTCTCTACCTTTTTCTCACTCTTGCTCTTGCTCTCTCTCTCTCTTGCTCTACCTCCATCTCTCTCTCTCTCTCTCTCTCTCTCTCTCTCTCTCTCTCTCTCTCTCTCTCTTACTCATGCCCTCTCTCTCTCTATCACGCTCTCCCTCCCTCCCTCTCTATGTCCCTCCCCCTCCCTCCCTCCCTCCCTCTCGCTCTCTTCCTCTCTCTCCCTCACTCTCTTCCTCTCTCTCTCTAGCTCTCTCTCCCTCACTCTATCTCTCTCTTTCTCTCTCTCTCTTTCCCACTCTCCCTCACACACACACACACACTCTCTCTCTCTCACTCTATCTCTCTCGCTCGAACGACTCGGGGGAACAATCGCTCTGGGAAAATCATGGCAACTTTTGAGAGAAAATTTTTCTCTCAGTTTGGATTCTTGTGCCGGAGGGGTTTGATTGTTCGGATTTGGGGTTATGGCGGGGGGTGGCCGTCGGTCACCCCCTCGTCACCCGTTGTTGAGCGGTGAAGGGAGGGGTGGAGGATATGGAGATCTTCGGAGGCTAGAGGATCTGGGAGATCTTTGGAGGTTAGATCTAGTAGAGAAGCTGGTGGGAAGAATGTTGAAGGAGGGAGTAGATCGAGTGCTGTGGTTGGTAACATTGGTGGGTCATCTGGTGAAAGGAGGTTCTCGTTTGGGGACTCAAGAGGATTGGCGGAGATAGGAGCTGAGGGGAATGAAAGTTCGTTAGGAATGTTATGCTCTTATGAACTGGCCCAAGGCTAACAAAGAGAGAGGAGAATTGGATAACTTAAAAACCAAAGATAAAACTCAAACCAAAATCACCACAGAAATCAAAGTGTGGAAATTAAATAATGCAGAAGTAATAATAAGAAAAGAACACACCGGATTTATAGTGGTTCGGTCAAACCTTGACCTACGTCCACTCCTTGGAGGCACCCTCCAAGTATTGTACTAAAATCTTTACTCTCCTTTAGTCGCCACAGCTAGGCGGAGAAGCCCTTATAAAATCACTTCCACCTTCCCCGGTGCGGCGGAGTCACCGGGTCTTTTGACACCAAAGAGATCTTCTTCTTTGGTAAACTTACCTTAAGACAAGCCTTGAATCCGATGGTACTAAGGTCTGAGTTCGTCAGAGCAACTGTGTGGATTCCCCTCCACACTCCCTTGAGTTCCCCCCCTCATAGGATCTTCTCCCTCTCAAACTCCACCCTTTCCTCTCTCCCTTTTAAGCTCTCTTTAAGTTTCCCCCACAGGAACGAAGCTACAATGGCTGCCAAAGACACTTACAAAGTGCATTGCCATAGCTTAAATAGAAGCACTCAAAACAAGCTCATTAATGCAAGTTGCCGCCATTATCGTCCAGGACGATAGGCATATCGTCTAGCCGATTAGCTCAAATATGAGGAAATTCATCCTGAATATCGCCCTGAAATGAAGTTGGACGATGTCTAATCGTCCCGGACGATCTTGCGATCGGCCCGGACAAAACCCCCATTAATTACTTTCCAAAACTGCCTAAGAAATTTTTGAAAAAATTGTCCTGGATCGTTCTGGATGATATTTTATAGTCCAGGCCGATCCTCTGGACGATGTCCAAAAATAAGTTATTTCTTAATAGATCTGGCGACAGATTCTTGCTGAATTGAGCCGATCGTCCTGGCCGATACAAAATCATCCAGGACGATGTGTTTTTCATAAAGACGACTGCTTTAATGAGGATGCCCTAATTAGAGTTTCTACTTTTGTCAGATCATCCAGGACGATATAAATATCGTCCCGGATGATGTTACCAAAAATAGAAATCTTTTTGGGCACAATAGAAAATCTTCCAAGTTACAAATCATGAGATGCCACACCAAATACATCAGACTCAAAAAAGGAAAAAGATTACAAACTGACTCAGACCTAGTCTACTCAATTTTGAGGTGATTCCAAATTGCAGTCCGATCGTGTGAACCTGAAATGTCAGTATATAAGGCTGTTATAGAGAACAAAGAATGTTTGCTATCATCAAAATCATAAACCATAGATTCGCAACAATCTCCCCCTTTTTTATGATGGCAAACAATTCAATTTGAATTTTCAAAAAGAATAATTTCTCCTAATCTCCCCCTCACTAGAATAACACTTTTAACAAATAGGGGAGATGAAAATATTTTTGTTGTTTTTAATTTTTTAAAAATAATATACAAATACAATAACAGTACAAAAATTCAACAATACGTTCTCCCCCTTTAACATTATCAAAAAGAGAAGAGGCACAAACAAAAAACAAAATGAATAGAGACAAAAACGTTCTTTGATCTTAGTGAAAAAACAAATATTCTTAAAATGAGAAAGTTACCTCTTGATTTTAATTAAAAACTTGGTAAAATTGGATTGACAACGCGTAATCCAGAAAAAGTAAGAAATTCATAAATTGTTAATCCAAGCTCAAGTTCTTTTAAAGGAAAAAAAAAACCTTTTTAATTCAATATCTAAATCAAGGAATAAATTAGAGAAAGAAACAATAATTTTTCAAAAACTCCTTCCATAAAATATATCTAATAGAAGATCAATGCATAAATTTTTGAATCAAGAATCAAGATTTTTAAACTCAAGTATCGAAAGTATCAAGGGTTTTCTTAAGCTTTTTAAGAAGTACAAGAATGGTAAGCATTAACTTTGTGGGCTCATTTTATGCCTCTTGACAATTGGTTGGCGCACTGTGTATCTTTTGATACACTTTGTGTATTCTATATTTTCAATTTGGCGTCTTTGTGCATCTTTTATTTTTGGCATCATTGGCCAATTTTTTGAATATGCTTCCTTTCTTAAATCTTAAAAACAAAGGAAAACCTATCTTAGTGACAAAGCAAATTGCTTGATTAAAAAAATTATTAGTTAGATTCAAAAACTTGTAAAAGATTCCTATGCGATAAATAAAACGTAGGGAGATAAAAAATTTTATTTCAAAAACCAATTTAAAAGATGAAAAAGATTTTAAATCAAAAGTAGGATAATCTTTTTTAGAAAATAGAGATTGAGAGTTAAAAATAAATGAGTTTTCTTCCTTTGACTGATTTTAGAGAAATCAAACACAACTTACCAAAGATTTCAAAAAAAAATCAGGAAGTATATTTTTCATTTTTAGAAAAGTGAATATGTGTGTTGATGAGAGAAAAAAATTAACGAAAACAAAAAAACAATAAAATAAAAAAAACAACGAAAAACAAAAAAGAAATACACAAATGAGGCATTTAACCATTATCTCTTTACTGGTCTTATGTTTCAGAGACCAGATCTGCCTATGAGATTTTTTGCTTTTCATTATTCCCCCAGTTTAAATTTAGCTTCGCCTTACCCTTTTCTTTTGCAGGAAGAATTCTTAAATTATGGCACTCATTTTTCATATGTCCAGGTTTCCGGCATCGAAAACAAATAACGTCAGAGGAAATATTAACATCCTTACTATTTTTACCTTTTTTCCACTTTTGCTTATGCTTTGGTGAGCTTTGTGATTTGCTTGACAGGTCATTGCTATCGTCTCCAACTAAGCTTACTCTTTCCATATCTTCAGCTTTTAGAACGATCGTTTCACCTGCATTCAAAAGTCTTTGACCCAAACTTTGCTCGTAGGCAATGAGTGAGCCAATCAAATTATCAATAGAATAATCAAATTATCAATAGAATAATCATTCAAATCTTTTGATTCACAAATAGCAATAACTTTTGAATCAAATTTATCCAGTAGACATCGAAGAATTTTGTTAACTTTTTCAAAATTTGAAAAATCTTTTCATAAAGTATACAATGAGTTTACAATTTGAATGAATCTGGTATACATGTCTAAGATTGTTTCAAAAGGTTTCATGGAAAATAATTCAAAATCATGCATTAACAAATTCAACTTGGATTGCTTGATTTCACTAGTGCCTTCGTATATGGTGTGCAATTTATCCCAAACTTCCTTGCCGATAGTGCACGTGGATACTAACATAAAATCATCAGAATTTAAAGCACAGAAAAAGCAATTTAAAGACTTTGCATTCAATTGAGCATTGAGTTATTCTTCCCTGTTCCAATGACTAAAAGGAATATCAATTTTAACTCCATTAACAAATCATAACGGTGATGAATAACCAGTTAAAATCATATGCCACATGCGAAAATTAATTGAATGCAAGAAAATAGACATGCGAGTTTTCCAAAAATCTAATGACATATTTTCAAATAAAGGAGGTCTAGTGATTGAATAACCTTCCGCAACATTACGATTAGCCATGGATCGAAAATTCAAAAGCTTTTAAAAACTTATTTTATGAATCAAGCTCTGATACCACTTGAAAGTTCGTTAGGAATATTAAGCTCTTATGAACTGGCCCAAGGCTAACAAAGAGAGAGGTGAATTGGATAACTTAAAAACCAAAGATAAAATTCAAACCAAAATCACCACAGAAATTAAAGTGCGGAAATTAAATAATGCGGAAGCAATAATAAGAAAAGAACACACCAGATTTATAGTGGTTCGGTCAAACCTTGACCTCCGTCCACTCCTTGGAGGCACCCTCCAAGTATTGCACTAAAATCGTGACTCTCCTTTAGCCCCCACAGCTAGGCGGAGAAGCCCTTATAAAATCATTTCCACCTTCCCCGGTGCGGCGGAGTCACCGGGTCTTTTAACACCAAAGAGATCTTCTTCTTTGGTGAACTTACCTCAAGACAAGCCTTGAATTCGATGGTACTAAGGTGCGAGTTCGCCGGAGCAACCGTGTGAATTCCCCTCCATACTCCCGTGAGTTCCCCCCCCCTCACAGGATTTTCTCCCTCTCAAACTCCACCCTTTCCTCTCTCCCTTTCAAGCTCTCTCTTCAAGTTTCCCCCACAGGAACGAAGCTACAATGGCTGCCAAAGACACTTACAAAGTGCATTGCCATAGCTTAAATAAAAGCTCTCAAAACAAGCTCATTAATGCAAGTTACCGCCATTATCGTCCAAGATGATAGACATATCGTCCTGGCCGATTAACTCAAATATGAGGAAAATGGTCCTGAATATCGTCCTGAAATGAAGCTGAACGATGTCTAATCATCCCGGACGATCTTGCGATCGGCCCGGACGAAATCCCCATTAATTGCTTTTCAAAACTGCCTGAGAAATTTTGGAAAAATTGTCCTGGATCATCCTGGACGATATTTTATAGTCCAGGCCGATTCTCTGGACGATGTCCAAAAATAGGTTATTTCTTAATAGATCTGGCGACAGATTCTTGCTGAATTGAGCCGATCGTCTTGTCCGATACAAAATCGTCCAGGACGATGTGTTTTGCATAAAGACGGTTGCTTTAATGAGGATGCCCTAATTAGGATTTCTACTTTTGTCAGATCGTCCAGGGTGATATAAATATCGTCCCGGACGATGTTACCAAAAATAGAAATTTTTTAGGGAACAACGGAAAATCTTCCAAGTTACAAATCATCAGATGCCACACCAAATACAACAGACTCAAGAAAGGAAAAAGATTACAAACTGACTCAGACCTAGTCTACCGAATCTTGAGCTGATTCCAAATTGCAGTCCGATCGTGTGAACCTGAAATGTCAGTACATAAGATAATTGTAGAGAACAAAGAATGTTTGCTATCATCAAAATCATAAGTCATAGATCCGTAACAGGGAAACGGCTGGTTTATGCTCGCTCTCCTAATAAAGCTGGGAGTGCTAAATCTGGAGGTAGTGTTGATCTCAAGAAGGTTAGCCAGACTGCACATTCTCGTGTGGAGCTAGAGTTTGATTCGAATGTTGAATCAAATGTTGAAGATCATGAAATGTTTGACCGGGATTCATTGTTACGAGGTTCATCCGTTTCGAATGAAGCTATGGAGATCTTGGGTGGAGTTGAGGCTGAAGAATTCCTTAGGGAGGTCGTTCAGCTAGGAGATCCAACTGATCTTCGAATAACAAGCAGGACTGCTGATGAGCTTGATGCCATTGTTGATTGTGTGGATGGTGTAGTTCTGGAGGATGCTATGGATGCTGTGAAGATGGGCTCATCAGATCTGGATGAAGTGATGGTGACCATCGGAGGCAGTGTAGCCAACAACAAAAATGGGGTATCAGGGCAGTCTGCGGAAGACAGGGATGATATTATTTCAGCTGTCCAAGATGCTATGACTATTGAGACTGAACAGGATAGATTGTTGGTCCTGGATCAGAAGGCATTAATGGATTCCAGTGATTGTATGGAGGTAAGCAAAATGCTCGATAATCCAATATTTGAACCAAATAATATTCCGTTTTTGTTTGGTAAGTTGAGTCGTATTGGAGATTGGGAAAAGTTCTCATCTGGTCAGATGACTCAGAATGTGAGTGGAGATCTGGATGGGATTAAACCAAGAATTAACTTTGGTATTATTAATGAGATGAAAAATGTTGATCAGGAGATTAGGGGTAAGAATGTTGTATATGAATGCAATGATGCTCTGGAGTCTTCAAAATGCATTTCAGGTGCTTGGCGAAATGCTTCTACTGCTGTATTGCCTGCAGCAGTGAAGAAGCATACTACTGGGCCATCCCGTCCAGTCAAGAAGGAAGTTGATGAAGTTAGAATGGCAACTAATGCATGGAAGAAGGCTACAACTGTTAAATTGAGCTTGGTTGATGATATTGGTAGCTTCTTGAGAGAGGATGGTTTAGTGAAACTAGATTTAGATAAAGCTAGAGGTAATATCCAAAAATTAAATAGAGCCTTGGTTGGTAGTTTACTGGGAAGGAGGCTCCCATTCTGGGTGGTTCAAAAAGAATTGCAACGTAAATGGGGACATGTGGGATTAACGCAAATTACGCCGTTGGGACCAGGTTGCTTTGTTTGCTGGTTTGTTGATAAGGAAGCACGAGATGATGTTTTAATTGGTGGAACTTGGTACATTGCTGGACAAATAATTGGGGTTGATCATTGGACCCCTGGATTATCTGTCAAATTGCTGAAAGGCTTTTCTTCTCCAGTTTGGAATAGGCTCCCAAATCTGCCATTGGAGTATTGGGATGATTCAAACTTGGCAAGATTGGCATCGGGTGTTGGAGAGCCCATGTTTATGGATGAACAAACTAAATTATGGAGTAGGTGTGCTTTTGCTCGTGTTTGTGTACGAGTAGACTTGTCTAAAAGGTTGCCTAAGGGTGTTTAGGCACAAGGGATTGGGGGTACTTTCTTTCAACCAGTTGAATACGAAGGTATTCCTTTGATTTGGCTAAAATATGGAAAGGTGGGACATAAGGCTGATGTTTGCAAGGAAGCTCGTGAGCATCCTAGGAAGGCAGACTTGAAGAATGTGAATATACAGATTCAACCCAATATTGGAACTGAAAATGTTTATAAACCGGTTCCTGATGGATTAGTTTACTCAAATTCTGATTCTAATTCCCCTTGTGAGCAATTTCCTGGGGTAGATAAAGATCAGGGGGAATGGACTATAGTTACAAGAAAGAGGAGATCAAGTAATACTAGAAATGGAGGTAAATTGCAGGGTTCGAATAGCATGGTAGCTGCACCAATTTTAGCTACTAAAACTGTTTGGAGGGAAGTATCTAAGACTCAGGTGAAGAGTGATGTTCAGGATATGGAGGAGATCCCTATAATTAAAGAAGATGTGTTACTAGAATCTGTTTTCAATAAGACTGGACGGATGGTCATGGATAAGAAGTAGAATATTGAGAAGCATGTTGATAGCAGGCGTTGTTCTGAAGAATTGGTTCAGGCTCATGGAATGCTGGGTGAACAACTTCAGTAGCAGTCTCGGGAGGTGGATATGCAAAGTACAGAGATTTTAATAGATAGCGGTAGGCCTGTCCAGTCTTCTTCTTCCCTGTCCTTGAAAAGGAAGACAAACAGTAGGGAGCCTAAGCCTTCCCATGCTCATCTATTGCCTCCCAAAGTTTTGAAGTTCTTTGACAAGAAATCCAGTGTACAGAAAGAAAAAAATAAGATAGCCAGGGACTCTAAGGATCAACGTACTAAGATATTGGGAAATTTTGGCCCTTTTCAA
Organism: Dendrobium officinale; assembly: GCA_019514585.1. Lineage (NCBI taxonomy): Eukaryota > Viridiplantae > Streptophyta > Magnoliopsida > Asparagales > Orchidaceae > Dendrobium > Dendrobium officinale. The sequence continues at coordinate 47,244,232 of CM033683.1, read as the reverse complement.
AAGTTACCAGGTGTGAGGAGAAGTAAGAAGTGGAAGGAGGAATTGGCTTCATCTTCCTTGGAGCAATATGTGAATGTTATTGATAATGTTAAATATTTGAGTGGAGATGTGGAGAAACCTGATAGCAGTAAGGGTATTGATGTTGAAATGGGAAGGGCCTCTTCATACCCAGATATTGGTGGGTTTTGGGATAACTTGAGTTGCGGGGACGCTTCCCCTTTGATTTATAATGGGTAGTATCTTCGTGGCAGCTTGTATCTTGGATGGTCTCAATCAAGATTCTCTTTCTTTCCACTTGGAGCAACGAGACACTATTCAATCCTTTGGATTGTTTTCAGACCCTTCTCGGTGTCTCCCCCCTATAGGTTGGTTGAAGGTTACTGTCGATAGAGTTCATCTTAGATTCATGGCTGCCCTGTTTTGGGCCCAAAGGGCAATAAAGGATTCCTTTAGTTGGGATATATAGGAGATAGTAGTAGTAGATATATTCCTCAAGAATTTTCTGATATTCTTGAGGAAGTTAGTAGTTCTTTCTTTTTGTTTAGGGCATTTTGAGCCCTTCTTTATTTTACTTAGTTGTAATGGTTTTTTTATGAATGCAAATGCAAAAGCTCAGCTCCCTCTCTATGTCCATCTCTTTTTCTCTATCTCTCTCTCCTCTCTATCTTACTCTCTCTTGCTATCTCTCTCTCCCTCTCTCTCTACCTCTTTCTATTACTCAAGCTCTCTCTCTCTTTGGTGACCTAATGATTGATAAGTTCTCACTTATCGATCATATAGGTCCCAAACATATCCCATTCAACTCTTAATCAAAGTTCCAATTAACTTTCAATCATCCAATTTTTGATCTACATTTTGATTAATTAACCTTTCAATCATCATCGCCTACAATACATCTTGCAATCGACCTCTCTTCGACTCGTTTTGAATTTGATTCTCCTCAACGTTGGGCTTCGAGTGTGAATTTAAGTCGACCAATTTGTAGTCAATTTAAGGCTCCATGACTTTAATCTACTCAATTTAATGTCCCTTGAGTCAAATCAATTTTAATTATTACAAACTAGCTTGACCTATTTAAATCAAGATGTTACACCATTAATTTGTTTTTGTATAATTTTATCCTATTTCTCCAATTTAACACTCTAAAGCAGTTTGATTTTAGTGCTTGGTATCAACCATCCGATTAACTTTGGAGGGGCCGGATGGTTTCTTGATCTTAATAGCATTAGGGCGCTTGGTTTAAAAGGAGATTTTCACGATTAATCCATAGACACAAGCAGCCGCCCTTTGGTATCTACTGCTAGGGCCGGCTGAAAGGGGATCCCACGACTCCATTCTCATCTCACGCCTCCAAGCAGCCGCCTCTTTGTTTTCTCTCCACCCATCCAAAAGGAAGAAGAAGACCTCTAAATCCAGTCAAGAGGAGTGGCTTCTAGGCTCAACAGAGACTAGAGTTCTTGGAAATGGCGGCTGCTCTCATTCATCAGGGACGGCTGATTCATTCAAGTTGAGCCAAGAAAAGGCAAGAGGATTCCATCTACATCCTCTCACATTCACGTTCTAGAGCATACTTCGGCCAAGGATGTGAGCTCGGCCAGCTTTCCTATTTACTACTTCGGCCAACAGGGAAGATTTAAAGTAAAAAGAGGAAGATCTGCTGTAGATCTTCGTCCAAGCAAGAGGCGAGCTACGAAAACTTTCGGCGTGATTTATTACGGTAATTTCTTCTTCTCTCTCTTGCTAGTTCTTTGATTTTACCCTGTTTGAATCCAAACGACTGGAGATCTTTAACGAGTTGATGCTCTATGTTCAACTGAGATTTGAAATGCGCCTTCATGAGGTTTTATGAAAGGGGATAGAAGAGACCTAGACATTTTCTTCTTGATGTTCTCTTTATTTAATTTTTTTTAAAAAAAAAGTCATATATATATATTCACCAACGTGGCTGCATTTTTGTGCGTATAAACTTGCCTTTCAAGAATTTGTTTCATTCTTAAATCTGAAGAAGAAAGCATGATTGATTGATTTATAGATTTGGATGCTCATCGTATTAGGGATAAATTTTCTTATGAAGATGAATGGTCATAACATTGTGGCTTTATTCCTTGGATTTATGTCCGATTTCCTGTGCTATTCACTATCTCGTTATACTTGAGGAAAACGATTTTCTGGATTTCAGTTTGACGCAAAGCTTGCTTATGCTATGAAAAATACACTCCCCGGATCCTCACCATGAAATTCATTAGAAATCTATATCAGGTTTGGCTATGAGAACAATTATGTTGCTTGTTATTAATGAGTGATATTTTGTTTCATAGATAATGAGTTAGTTAACTGACCTTTTATTTTCAGTTATCGTAAAAATGAATGGACTTGTTGTGTGATATTTTGCTTTCAAACACTTTTTTTTAAGGCTAGCTGTTAACAACATGTGAGAAAATAATATATGTATTTCTCCCATAAGCCTTCTATATGAGTGTTGGAGGAGTTTGATTAACACTATCGTCATGAATAAGAATTCATTTGTGCAAACACAAGGTTCCTTTATATTGATGAGAATTTCCTATTTGATTTCATTCATTTGAGTTTTACGAATTACCTCTGAGTATTGAGGGTTACATGAATTAGTATATCATTTTCTCCTTTTCTTTTCTTTACTTTCACAAAATTTGAGAGAATACAAGGTCCTTATGTTTTTTTTTTTTTGGTGGAAAGCAAAGAGTGGTGGGCTTTCTTTCTTTAAGGCATTTTCAATTCTCATCTTCTTAAATAAATTTGTCGGTTTCGAGAAAACATAGTTGCTCTTCTCCTTTTCCCATAAATTTTGATGAGGATCTTTCTCCATTTGTCTCTACTTTGGGGTAGAGCGAGTTTTAATTGGAAATTGAGCATGAAACTTGAAGGTTGTTCTTACTTGCAATATCTTTCGTAGATGTTCATTCAACATGAGAAAACCTGATACACTATTCTATGTATTATCCATGTTCTGGTTCTTCGACAAGATTATATGTATTGTTTCATATGTGAATGCTGGAAGGATTATATGTAAGATTGTGTTTTGATACTACACTCGACGCTTGATAATAAAGGTTATTGAAAATTCTCTTTTGTAGAAATCTACAAGAATTTTTCTTTAAAGGTAGATGGTGATACTTATGTCCTTCTGTTAGAGGTTTGTGGCATAACTGTATTTTTATGGTTTACAGTCGCAATTCGAACCGACATGAAGTTTAAGGGTTCTGAAATTCGGCATACATGCTCATGTCTTAAATATTCATAAGTAAGATGTATGACTCTGGGAAAGAGGATGGACCTTTGCTGGATAAATACGTCTATAGGGCTTCGGCTCTGATGCATAATTGAGTGAAGGAGAGTCTGTTGAGTTTGCCTGCTACTTTTTTTTAAGCAGAGCCATGCTGGTCTTTTCAATCTTTGCATAGTTGTTCTTATTGCAGTAAATAACATGCTAACTATTGAGAACTTGATGAAGTATGGCTTACTGATAAGATCTGGAGTTTGGTTTAATTCAAAGTCTTCGAAAATTGGCCCCTGTTAGTGTGCTGGCTTACTTAATCCGCTTTTCTGATTGAAAAGCTTGTATGGAGAGAGCTTATATTTGAACCTGTGGTTGTTTCTCTACATGTACTTCTCATGTCTAAGTAGATATTGTATCCAGCTCTTGTCATTCTGAAGTGTGATTTGGATATTTTATGGGGTCTTATATTAATGTTAAGCGCTTGTACTTTTGGTTGAAGCTCATCCCATATGCATGTAACCTAGGAGAATTGCGGCCATGTCAATGGCTAAAAGAGTATCATCCTATTGGATGATTTTCAATACGGGTGCCTTTGTGTCCAACTATGTCCGATTCTTTTGCAACCATCTGAATTACTTGGAGCATTTCATACATTGGTTACCAATGCGTTCTATGGGTTAAAGGGTATGAAGCATCTTCCTGTTATGCAGGGTTCTCAGTACAATTATTTTCTGATTTCTATATTTTTGTTTTGTGGTTTCCAAGGCGCTTACAGTAATGAGACCTATATGCTTGTGCTACACCAAACTGATGCTGATAACTGCTTTTCAGATATCTTTAATATATTGATAAGCACAAGGGTAAACAGAATAATACCTGAACTTTGCTCAGTAAAGCCATCAAATCTCACTGATGGTTCTTGTCCCGTAAAGGATATTAAGTCATTTGAAAAAGTGGTCAATTCAAGCAAATTAATAGATGCATGCAATACCATTGATCCTCTTACAGGATGCTGTTTCTTGTATTTGAATGTTATACAAACTGTTCTTTTAAGTTAATTTCCATAAGTTATCATTGATTGAGAATATTGCTTTTGGGCTAATAATATTTTCTATGATTCACAGATTTTGAATAGATGGTTTAATGGGTAGACTTTAGATGTTTCAATTTCAATGCTCCATATATTTACTTACATGTCAATTCATAGTATCTCTTATATTTTCAAACATGATATTCTGACACCGCTCTCTCTCTTCGCCTTTTTGCGAGGTACTGATGGAGCTAATTGGAGGATGAGCCAAGGAGCTTCAGTCGTCCCATTTCTTCTAAACGGGATGCTACGGCCGGAGTCACCGTCGACTAGCTCCGGTGACCAGGTAAGTTTTCTTGAAACTTAAAAGTGCATAAAGCTTCTAAATTTATCTATTGAGTCATTTCCCCTCAGCCTTAATTTCTTGCAATAATTTTTTTGTATTTAGTTAATACATGTTTTCATTTTTCATTTACAAATTCAAAATCCATTGACATAGGTTGTTTATATTTGTAGGTATGTCCAAAGGGTTAGTGACATTGATTCAAACCTGTTAAACCTAGTGACATCTTTAAGGACAATAATTAAGGACATTTCTAGAGAACTTAGAAAATTTTTAGAGATTAGGAGATATCTCCTATTAACTTAAGACTTGAACAATTTGAACCTAGTGACATCTTAAACCTTAAAAAAATTTTTTATCTTTTCTTTTAATCATTAAACCAATTAATTGATCTAATTAAAATTAAATCCTTAATTAAGCAAATCAAATTTAAACTCTTTAAGTTTAGTGATCTTCCCTACTCTAGGGAAAGTTATCACTAAATTTCAAACCCTCTGAACCCCTTAAATTTAAACCTTAATTAAACTTTAAAACCTTCCAGAAAATCTCAATCTAACTTCACAAAACCATTGATCAATCTTAAAATTAATTCTGAATCATTAAGACCTAAACCAAAATCTTCCCTTGAGCCTTTCAACCAACCAGAACATTAAGCAACTTTAACCAATTACCCGGTTTAGGATATATCCAAACCACACAGCCTGCTACACACACCTAGATTGACCCATTAGGACACAGACTCTAGCTTTAGGTTAGGCCGGTGTTCCTTTTTTTTTTTTAGATAGATTGATATGCATACAAAATGAGAGTGGCATCCTAGGTTAGATAACATAGACATAGGTTCACTATCCACAGACCTGTGCACTTCCTGTTTGTCAGCCTAGGATTAGGTCCCCAGCCCCTTGGCCTACGAGGTCCCCTTGAATGAGGTAACCCATGGTTGCTAACAAGGATCCTCTGGTCGACACTCGACTAAGTAGGTTAAGGATATCGACGAACCCGGGACGATGGAAAACCATGGGATCTTGACCGGGGACGTCATACCCACTTGGTAGGTTAGTCTTCACCCTCACTTTCTGGGCATTTTTCCAATCAGGTGATCGAGAATATAAGTCCCAATTTTCTAATAAAGTTTCAACTTGAACATAAAGATTCCTCCTCAATCTAAAATTTAAAGCCCAACACTTAGCTTAGGTTGGGGCACTTCTGAATTATTTCAGAATCTCTAAGTGCCTCCTACCTCTCCTCCATTGACTCCGGAAATAATTGTTCAAAATTCGATCCAATCCCGATTGAAATTCCAAATTCATCTCCTTGATATCATTCCTAGAAAATCTTTAAAATAAAATTTCTGCCGTTGTTTTAATCGAGAGTTTTCGTAGGAGACCTCGTTTTCTTACGATGTAATTAACTACGAGGGCTTGCGCTCGTAGGAGATTTAGAACCACACACGCACCTGATTTTAAAATTTGATTTTTCAAAACTCAATTGGATTTCTTTGGAAAAACTTAAAATACTAGTGATCATTGTTATCATATTCAAAGAATTATCATCGAATGATATTTTCTCCCTTCGGGGAGATACATCTTTCTTTGATAAGGCTTTGAATGTGAACCTAACGATCACACTTCTTGAATATTGTAGTTGGATATTCAGTTGAATCTCATTTTGACCCTTCGGGGCCATATGAAGTTCTCTTTAGCATCCGGTCACGATATTCAAGATGAATTTCATAATTCTAAATCTGAATACCGTTATGAAATTTTATTCTCACCTCTCGAGGTGATATACTTTTTCTAACGAGACAATTCGATTTTAGAATTCAATTTTAAGTCCCAAAGAAAAACCAATATTTTTCAAAATATGCTTTCAAAATTCCACCAACAAAAAAATGGCACGCCCGGTGGGACTAAATTTCTCTCTCCATCTTTAATAACGGCATAAATTTTATTGCATCGGTAGTTTTGACTACCCTTCTTCCGTTGGTACCTCTACCCATTTCTTCCTTGGGTGAGTGTGGCCAACATCAAAAAGACTTGTCAAACAGAGAGGTGAGCGAGGAAACCTTTGTTGAAGTCGGGCTTTGACATTTTGCCTCCAAGTTAATTGGTAGAGCAATAGGGTCAAGTCAAATTCTTTAAGATCTTCCTTAATGTTGCAAACTTGCATATCCAATTAAATGTCGAGTATGCTAAGTTTCACATCCTACGGAAGACCCTTCAGTCTCAAAATCAAAATTCAATTCTCCCTCTAACAACTCCAGGCTTTGACATTTTTGCCCCTAAGTTAATTGGTGGAGCAAAAGGGTCAAGCCATACCTTAAGGTCTTCATGTCAATTTTGTAAACCTGTATATTCGAATGAAATTCAATATGTTGAGTTTCATAATTTGAAGAAGATCGGTTATTTTCTCTAAAATTCAAAATTGTAGGCTTTGACATTTCACCCCAAGTCGATTGGTGGAATGAAAGAGTCAAGCCCAATCCTAGCGATTTTTCATGTCAATTTTGTAAACTTGCATGGCAAAAAAAAATCTAACATGTTGAGTTTCGAAATTTGAAGAAGATCCATTTAATTTCAACATTAAGTTCAAATTTTCTCAACCAAAATTAAGCTTTGACATTTCATCCCTAGTTAGTTGGTGGGATGAGAGAGTCAAGCACAACTCTTGAGATTTTCTTAACAATTTTGTGAACCTTCGTGTTGAATGAAAACTAAATATTTTGAGTTCCAAAATTTGAAGAAAATCAATTGATTTCAAGATTCCAATTTCATTTCAAAATCAATTGATTTAAATCACCTTTTCTTTAATTCAAGGAAATCAAATGTACTCAAAAGGCTAGAAAGATTGCTGAATCAGAAGCCTTAAGAGTAAGTCAAATTTGAGAATAATGGAGGGTTCATTGCTCCTCTCTCACAATCCCCCCTCTTTGGTGGAAGCCACTTCCACCCGCTTCCTCTTACTCAAGGAAGGGAGGTTGTGAGAATGATAGCGTGATATCCACTTTGCCCTTTTGACTATTGCACAAAAAAGATCTATCAAATCTAAATTGGGCAATCAACAATAATAAACTATAGGCCCCTAGTTGAGGGTTATGACCCATCCACTCTACTAGATGAATGTTAGGTTGTGTTACTATATGTGCCCTACTATCATCTATAGAGGAGGAGGTGCAGAAACCACCCAGGGTGCCACTCTCATAATTGCTAGGTCACTAGTAATTAGGGAGGGGAATAATGATGGATTTGAAATCTTATCAGATAGTGACACCATCTTAATTTAACTTGTAGATGGGTCCTATCGTGATAGATCCTTAGATTGAAATGATGTAGCACCAGTTAGGGGTAGTGCAGACCCCACAATAATCTCTTTCTCTTAAGAGATTGTGGAAATATAATTTATATTGATAAGGTCTTGCCACCTGGACTTGCTATTTTGGAGGAAATCATATTATTTCTCAAGTGTAATGGGTCCAATTTTTTTTAAGATAGTTGATCCTTCCTTTTAATGAAAATTGACCTCTACTTTAAATCAAAATAGGAGAGAGTTGTGGTTGACCCCACTGGATCTTTAAAGGCCCCTCCCTCCCGCCGCTTCTGCGGGTTAATTTGATTTTTGAATTAAAATTTGTATCAAACTTAAGTTGGTTTTTGAAATGAAAATCTTTTCAGTCTTCTCGCGGTTTTCTATCTTATAGGCCTCTCTTGCATGTTCTAAATCTATTCAATGATTTTCCAAGTCAAGTTGATATTTTCTTATCAAAAGATTGGGTCCAATTTGGGGATTATTCTTCCTTGGATAAGAGAATGAATTTCCTTCTCTTATACTTGCGATATAATCCTGGATTAAAAAAAAAAAAAAAGAGCAATCATGTTAAGGTTTTAAAGAAAGTGAAGCCTCTTAAAAAAAAAGAGAAGAAAATTCAAAGGATGCAAAAGTGCATTAAAAAAAATTCAAAAAAAAGAAGAAGCGCAAAGTGCGCCAAAGAAATAAAAAGGTGTGCAAAGCACGTCACAAAAAAAGTGAAAGAGGCTTCATTCTTTTTAAATCCTTAAATCTCAAAGAGCCCAATCACCGTTAATAGCTTGACTTTAAAAAATCTCGAATCCAGATTTATTGTCATGCGTAGACAGTTTATCAGATAGAAAATTTTATGCAAGAGAATTGAAAAGATTAAATTTCTCGATCCAACTTAAATCCTTTTGAAATTAATTTTAATTCAAACTTTCTACAAGGGAGAACTTAGTTCAGTTTCTATGAAAATTGATCTGAGTCAACAAAATCCAAAACCTTGGATCTTTTCGGGTCGATTGGGGTCACTCTACTTCTCACTATACTTTTGAATTTGTTCCCACTTGTCGTTCTGACAGGGTCCAAATGATTAAGAGGAAATTTTCAATAGAAAGAATGAATCTTCTATTCTGGATAAAAATTCAAATCCCATTCTTGAGAGATATATGTGAGTCCTTAAATATATGCATCATTTCTTTTAAGATCCACTTTGTAAAATAACACTCTATGCTGGGTCCAAGGTTGTTCTCAAATAGAGGTGTGTTTTACATCGCTTGGAAATTGCTTTCAAAATTGAGTCACAACTGAGTAGAGTGCCCAACTCCAATTGGGGGAGCTCGAAGGCCTCGAAGAAAGTTGATTTTGAACTCAACAAAATTTGAAATTACATAAGTCACGTATGATTCAAGCTCGTTATAAAATTGTGTCACCTCAGGACTTTCCAAGTAGGAGACTTGGCTATAGTCCTTTGGAGACCAATTTTAGTCTATCATAAGATTAATGTAAGCTTTGAATCAATGTTGACTGGATAGACCACCTTAGAGATAATCTATAAGGGAGGTTCATGGAATTGATTAATTTTGAAGATACCACCAGATGCTTCCTTTCATTTGGGCGGTTCTTCAAGAAGTATCATGCCTAATGAGGATCAAATAAACATCAAATTCACCCCTTCAAATTCAAAGAAATCAAATCAAATTCAAAATCATCAATCAATCGTTTTCAGTTCTCTTTTCTTTAAGGTTAGGTCCTTCCTTCCCTTAGGATTAGACCTGCTATTGGTGGAGTACGCCCTCCGTGGCACCACCCTGGCATTTGACTTGGGGATCAGTGGTGGAGTACGCCCTTTGTGGCACCATCCTGATTCACACCTGCTAGTGGTGGAGTACGCCCTCCGTGGCACCACCCTGGCATTTGACTTGGGGATCAGTGGTGGAGTACGCCCTTTGTGGCACCATCCTGATTCACACTCGCTAGTGGTGGAGTACGCCCTCCGTGGCACCACCCTGGCATTTGACTTGGGGATTAGTGGTGGAGTACGCCCTTCGTGGCACCACCCTGATTCACACTCGCTAGTGGTGGGGTACGCCCTTCGTGGCACCATCCTAGTTTGCCAGTTAATTTTGCCTATTTGGAGTAAGTCTTCTATCAGCATCCTATAGGCCTAAGGTTGGGTGATGCCCTTCCTTAGACCCAAGGCTAGGTATTCCCTACCTTGGTTTCCAGTTGATCCGTCTACTAGGAGTAAGTCTTCTATCAGCATCCTGTAGACCTGAGGTTGGGTGATGCCCTTCCTCAGACCCAAAGCTAGGTATTCCCTACTTTGGTTTCCAGTTAATTTGCCTATTTGGAGTAAGTCTTATCAGCATCCTATAGGCCTAAGGTTGGGTGATGCCCTTCCTTAGACCCAAGGCTAGGTATTCCCTACCTTGGTTTCCCAGTTGATCCGTCTACTAGGAGTAAGTCTTCTATCAGCATCCTGTAGACCTAAGGTTGGGTGATGCCCTTCCTTAGACCCAAAGCTAGGTATTCCCTACTTTGGTTTCCAGTTAATTTGCCTATTTGGAGTAAGTCTTCTATCAGCATCCTATAGGCCTAAGGTTGGGTGATGCCCTTCCTTAGACCCAAGGCTAGGTATTTCCCTACCTTTGGTTTTCCAGTTGATCCGTCTACTAGGAGTAAGTCTTCTATCAGCATCCTATAGACCTGAGGTTGGGTGATGCCCTTCCCTTAGACCCAAAGTTAGGTATTCCCTACTTTGGTTTCCAGTTAATCTCTTTTCCTATTAGGAGTAAGTCTTTTATCAGCATCCTATAGACCTAAGGTTGGGTGATCAGCACCCTTCCTTAGACTTTCAAAATCCTACTCAAACTTGTCATTCGGTCAACGCCAATATGTGCAGCACAAGTTCCTTCTACTACACATATTTGGGGTCCATTTGTTGACCTCATTTTTGTATGAGGTCACTAGGATCCACCTGGGTTTTATTTTGGTGACCTAATGATTGATAAGTTCTCACTTATCGATCATATAGGTCCCAAACATATCCCATTCAACTTTAATCAAAGTTCCAATTAACTTTCAATCATCCAATTTTTGATCTACATTTTGATTAATTAACCTTTCAATCATCATCGCCTACAATACATCTTGCAATCGACCCTCTCTTCGACTCGTTTTGAATTTGATTCTCCTCAACGTTGGGCTTCGAGTGTGAATTTAAGTCGACCAATTCGTAGTCAATTTAAGGCTCCATGACTTTAATCTACTCAATTTAATGTCCCTTGAGTCAAATCAATTTTAATTATTACAAACTAGCTTGACCTATTTAAATCAAGATGTTACACCATTAATTTGTTTTTGTATAATTTTATCCTATTTCTCCAATTTAACACTCTAAAGCAGTTTGATTTTAGTGCTTGGTATCAACCATCCGATTAACTTTGGACGGGGCCGGATGGTTTCTTGATCTTAATAGCATTAGGGCGCTTGGTTTTAAAAGGATATTTTCACGATTAATCCATAGACACAAGCAGCCGCCCTTTGGTATCTACTGCTAGGGCCGGCTGAAAGGGGATCCCACGACTCCATTCTCATCTCACGCCTCCAAGCAGCCGCCTCTTTGTTTTCTCTCCACCCATCCAAAAGGAAGAAGAAGACCTCTAAATCCAGTCAAGAGGAGTGGCTTCTAGGCCCAACAGAGACTAGAGTTCTTGGAAATGGCGGCTGCTCTCATTCACCAGGGACGGCTGATTCATTCAAGTTGAGCCAAGAAAAGGCAAGAGGATTCCATCTACATCCTCTCACATTCACGTTCTAGAGCATACTTCGGCCAAGGATGTGAGCTCGGCCATCTTTCCTATTTACTACTTCGGCCAACAGGGAAGATTTAAAGTAGAAAAGAGGAAGATCTGCTGTAGATCTTCGTCCAAGCAAGAGGCGAGCTACGAAAACTTTCGGCGTGATTTATTACGGTAATTTCTTCTTCTCTCTCTTGCCAGTTCTTTGATTTTACCCTGTTTGAATCCAAACGATTGGAGATCTTTAACGAGTTGATGCTCTATGTTCAACTGAGATTTGAAATGCGCCTTCATGAGGTTTTATGAAAGGGGATAGAAGAGACCTAGACATTTTCTTCTTGATGTTCTCTTTATTTATTTTTTTTTAAAAAAAAAGTCATATATATATATTCACCAACGTGGCTGCATTTTTGTGCGTATAAACTTGCCTTTCAAGAATTTTTTTTTCATTCTTAAATCTGAAGAAGAAAGCATGATTGATTGATTTATAGATTTGGATGCTCATCGTATTAGGGATAAATTTTCTTATGAAGATGAATGGTCATAACATTGTGGCTTTTATTCCTTGGATTTATGTCCGATTTCCTGTGCTATTCACTATCTCGTTATACTTGAGGAAAACGATTTTCTGGATTTCAGTTTGACGCAAAGCTTATGCTTATGCTATGAAAAATACACTCCCCGGATCCTCACCATGAAATTCATTAGAAATCTATATCAGGTTTGGCTATGAGAACAATTATGTTGCTTGTTATTAATGAGTGATATTTTGTTTCATAGATAATGAGTTAGTTAACTGACCTTTTATTTTCAGTTATCGTAAAAATGAATGGACTTGTTGTGTGATATTTTGCTTTCAAACACTTTTTTTTTAAGGCTAGCTGTGTTAACAACATGTGAGAAAATAATATATGTATTTCTCCCATAAGCCTTCTATATGAGTGTTGGAGGAGTTTGATTAACACTATCGTCATGAATAAGAATTCATTTGTGCAAACACAAGGTTCCTTTATATTGATGAGAATTTCCTATTTGATTTCATTCATTTGAGTTTTACGAATTACCTCTGAGTATTGAGGGGTTACATGAATTAGTATATCATTTTCTCCTTTTCTTTTCTTTACTTTCACAAAATTTGAGAGAATACAAGGTCCTTATGTTTTTTTTTTTTTGGTGGAAAGCAAAGAGTGGTGGGCTTTTCTTTCTTTAAGGCATTTTCAATTCTCATCTTCTTAAATAAATTTGTCGGTTTCGAGAAAACATAGTTGCTCTTCTCCTTTTCCCATAAATTTTGATGAGGATCTTTCTCCATTTGTCTCTACTTTGGGGGTAGAGCGAGTTTTAAGTGGAAAATTGAGCATGAAACTTGAAGGTTGTTCTTACTTGCAATATCTTTCGTAGATGTTCATTCAACATGAGAAAACCTGATACACTATTCTATGTATTATCCATGTTCTGGTTCTTCGACAAGATTATATGTATTGTTTTCATATGTGAATGCTGGAAGGATTATATGTAAGATTGTGTGTTTTGATACTACACTCGACGCTTGATAATAAAGGTTATTGAAAATTCTCTTTTGTAGAAATCTACAAGAATTTTTCTTTAAAGGTAGATGGTGATACTTATGTCCTTCTGTTAGAGGTTTGTGGCATAACTGTATTTTTTATGGTTTACAGTCGCAATTCGAACCGACATGAAGTTTAAGGGTTCTGAAATTCGGCATACATGCTCATGTCTTAAATATTCATAAGTAAGATGTATGACTCTGGGAAAGAGGATGGACCTTTGCTGGCTAAATACGTCTATAAGGGCTTCGGCTCTGATGCATAATTGAGTGAAGGAGAGTCTGTTGAGTTTGCCTGCTACTTTTTTTTAAGCAGAGCCATGCTGGTCTTTTCAATCTTTGCATAGTTGTTCTTATTGCAGTAAATAAGCATGCTAACTATTGAGAACTTGATGAAGTATGGCTTACTGATAAGATCTGGAGTTTGGTTTAATTCAAAGTCTTCGAAAATTGGCCCCTGTTAGTGTGCTGGCTTACTTAATCCGCTTTTCTGATTGAAAAGCTTGTATGGATGAGAGAGCTTATATTTGAACCTGTGGTTGTTTCTCTACATGTACTTCTCATGTCTAAGTAGATATTGTATCCAGCTCTTGTCATTCTGAAGTGTGATTTGGATATTTTATGGGGTCTTATATTAATGTTAAGCGCTTGTACTTTTGGTTGAAGCTCATCCCATATGCATGTAACCTAGGAGAATTGCGGCCATGTCAATGGCTAAAAGAGTATCATCCTATTGGATGATTTTCAATACGGGTGCCTTTGTGTCCAACTATGTCCGATTCTTTTGCAACCATCTGAATTACTTGGAGCATTTCATACATTGGTTACCAATGCGTTCTATGGGTTAAAGGGTATGAAGCATCTTCCTGTTATGCAGGGGTTCTCAGTACAATTATTTTCTGATTTCTATATTTTTGTTTTGTGGTTTCCAAGGCGCTTACAGTAATGAGACCTATATGCTTGTGCTACACCAAAACTGATGCTGATAACTGCTTTTCAGATATCTTTAATATATTGATAAGCACAAGGGTAAACAGAATAATACCTGAACTTTGCTCAGTAAAGCCATCAAATCTCACTGATGGTTCTTGTCCCGTAAAGGATATTAAGTCATTTGAAAAAGTGGTCAATTCAAGCAAATTAATAGATGCATGCAATACCATTGATCCTCTTACAGGATGCTGTTTCTTGTATTTGAATGTTATACAAACTGTTCTTTTAAGTTAATTTCCATAAGTTATCATTGATTGAGAATATTGCTTTTGGGCTAATAATATTTTCTATGATTCACAGATTTTGAATAGATGGTTTAATGGGTAGACTTTAGATGTTTCAATTTCAATGCTCCATATATATTTACTTACATGTCAATTCATAGTATCTCTTATATTTTCAAACATGATATTCTGACACCGCTCTCTCTCTTCGCCTTTTTTGCGAGGTACTGATGGAGCTAATTGGAGGATGAGCCAAGGAGCTTCAGTCGTCCCATTTCTTCTAAACGGGATGCTACGGCCGGAGTCACCGTCGACTAGCTCCGGTGACCAGGTAAGTTTTCTTGAAAACTTAAAAGTGCATAAAGCTTCTAAATTTATCTATTGAGTCATTTCCCCTCAGCCTTAATTTCTTGCAATAATTTTTTTTGTATTTAGTTAATACATGTTTTCATTTTTCATTTACAAATTCAAAATCCATTGACATAGGTTGTTTATATTTGTAGGTATGTCCAAAGGGTTAGTGACATTGATTCAAACCTGTTAAACCTAGTGACATCTTTAAGGACAATAATTAAGGACATTTCTAGAGAACTTAGAAAATTTTTAGAGATTAGGAGATATCTCCTATTAACTTAAGACTTGAACAATTTGAACCTAGTGACATCTTAAACCTTAAAAAAATTTTTATCTTTTCTTTTAATCATTAAACCAATTAATTGATCTAATTAAAATTAAATCCTTAATTAAGCAAATCAAATTTAAACTCTTTAAGTTTAGTGATCTTCCCTACTCTAGGGAAAGTTATCACTAAATTTCAAACCCTCTGAACCCCTTAAATTTAAACCTTAATTAAACTTTAAAACCTTCCAGAAAATCTCAATCTAACTTCAAAACCATTGATCAATCTTAAAATTAATTCTGAATCATTAAGACCTAAACCAAAATCTTCCCTTGAGCCTTTCAACCAACCAGAACATTAAAACAACTTTAACAAATTACCCGATTTAGGATATATCCAAACCACACGGCCTGCTACACACACCTAGATTGACCCATTAGGACACGGACTCTAGCTTTAGGTTAGGCCGGTGTTCCTTTCTATTTTTCTAGATAGATTGATATGCATACAAAATGGGAGTGGCATCCTAGGTTAGATAACATAGACATAGGTTCACTCTCCACAGACCTGTGCACTTCCTGTTTGTCAGCCTAGGATTAGGTCCCCAGCCCCTTGGCCTACGAGGTCCCCTTGAATGAGGTAACCCATGGTTGCTAACAAGGATCCTCTGGTCGGCACTCGACTAAGTAGGCTAAGGATACCGACGAACCCGGGACGATGGAAAACCATGGGATCTTGACCGGGGACGTCATACCCACTTGGTAGGTTAGTCTTCACCCTCACTTTCTGGGCATTTTTCCAATCAGGTGATCGAGAATATAAGTCCCAATTTTCTAATAAAAGTTTCAACTTGAACATAAAGATTCCTCCTCAATCTAAAATTTAAAGCCCAACACTTAGCTTAGGTTTGGGGCACTTCTGAATTATTTCAGAATCTCTAAGTGCCTCCTACCTCTCCTCCATTGACTCCGGAAATAAATTGTTCAAAATTCGATCCAATCCCGATTGAAATTCCAAATTCATCTCCTTGATATCATTCCTAGAAAATCTTTAAAATAAAAATTTCTGCCGTTGTTTTAATCGAGAGTTTTCGTAGGAGACCTCGTTTTCTTACGATGTAATTAACTACGAGGGCTTGCGCTCGTAGGAGATTTAGAACCACACACGCACCTGATTTTAAAAAATTGATTTTTCAAAACTCAATTGGATTTCTTTTGGGAAAACTTAAAATACTAGTGATCATTGTTATCATATTCAAAGAATTATCATCGAATGATATTTTTCTCCCTTCGGGGAGACACATCTTTCTTTGATAAGGCTTTGAATGTGAACCTAACGATCACACTTCTTGAATATTGTAGCTGGATATTCAGTTGAACCTCATTTTGACCCTTCGGGGCCATATGAAGTTCTCTTTAGCATCCGGTCACGATATTCAAGATGAATTTTATAATTCTAAATCTGAATACCGTTATGAAATTTTATTTTCACCTCTCGAGATGATATACTTTTTCTAACGAGACAATTCGATTTTAGAATTCAATTTTAAGTCCCAAAGAAAACCAATATTTTCAAAATATGCTTTCAAAATTCCACCAACACCCATCCACGGTGTTGGGGACTGTTGAGGAAGGTTTGGGATGTCCGCTTGGTGGTGTTGGGGATAACGGACTGGTTAATCTGGTCTCGTCTAGCCTATAGGGTGGCCTCGCTATCGCTCCTTGTGGGGATGTGGAGATAGCTCCGGAGGTAGATATGGTTGATCATGAACTGGATCGACATGGCATCCAGTCTTAGGGTGATGGGATGGAGATTATGGGTGGTTCTGAGGAGGAGGAGTTCTTGATGGAGATTAAGAGTAGAGCTGAGGTGATGACCCGGATGGAGGTATCTGACATGGTCGAGGATTGTGCGGGTGTAACGGCTGCTGGGGAGTCTGGGAAGCCGTCGCTCGGTGGGGAGGTGCCGGTCCTCCCTTGTCTGCCTTCCATGGAGGGACGATGTTGGATAACCCCATGTTTGAGCCTAAGGTACCTAAGTTTTTGTTCGAAAACTTGAGTCAAATTCAGGACCTGTGCAAGGTCAGAATGACTGGGGATGCCATGGATATCTAAAGGAAAGTCGATGAGGGGAAGCCTCTATCGTATCCTGATAATGCTAGTGGTACTTCCTCTTGTGGACCTCGGAATGACTTGCTGGCCATCGGCTCTGCTGCTGTTCTGAATCGTGCACAAGGTACTCGTGGTAATGCGTCTTCTGCAATCCGGGGAGATCAGCCTTGGTTTGAATGTTCCAGGAGTGTAGGGAGTGCTGTGGGGAGTCTAGTGCTTGGAAGAAGGCCAAGCCTATGGCTTTGAACCTCACAAGTGATGTTCGTGATTTTCTTCAGGGAGATGGCTTGGTCAAACTGGACCTGGACAAGGCACGTGGTAATATCCAGAAACTAAGCCGTGTGCTTGTCGGTAGCTTGTTGGGACGCCGTGTACCTTTCTGGGTTGCCCAGAACGAACTCCAAAGAAAGTGGGGGCACCTGGGCCTTACTCAGATTACCCCAATGGGTGCTGACTATTTCCTATGCTGGTTTAAAGAATGTTGAAGCTAGGGACAATGTCTTGATAGGAGGTCCTTGGTATGTGGCTGGCCAGATAATTGGAGTTGAATAATGGATTGCTGGATCCTCAGCCAGTTCGACCAGGAAGTTTACATCGCCTGTTTGGATTCGCCTTCCTAATCTCCGCTGGAATACTGGGATGAGGCTAATTTGGCGAGGCTAGCCACCGGTGTTGGTGAACCGCTGTTTATGGATGAACATACTAAGATGTAGCATAGATGTGCCTTCGCATGTGTTTGTGTTTGTTTGGATCTGTCTAAAAGACTTCCGAAAGGAGTGTGGGCTCAAGGCTTGGGGGACAATTTCTTCCAGCCAATCGAGTATGAAGGTATTCCTCTGATCTATTTGGGATGTGGGAAGGTTGGCCACAAGGTGGATAATTGTAGGGAGCGTAATCTTCCTGCTATGGAGGGCATCACTTCTGCGGGGCGACCGAAACCGGCATGCACTGGAAAACTACATGACATGATGGTGGATCGAAGTGAAGAGGTGGTCTTGGCTTCTGGGACTAATGGGGCTGGTGCGATTTCTAGCATGGTTAACATTGAACATGGTGAATGGACTATTGTGACCAGGAGGAGGCCTTCACAAGCATCTGGGGGAGCTAAGCCTTTGGCCACTGGTGCCGAACATCCAGGCACAGGTCGTTGGGCACCTGGTAATGGGGCTTTGAGGGAGGCCAATAAACGACAGGAAAGAAATGAGACTCATGTTATGGATGAGACACCCACTGGTGGGAGTGGGGGGGGGGGGGGGGTGGGGCTCAAGTGAGTCCAATTCCCAAAGGATTTTCAGGGAGTAGGCCGCCGCTTGGGGAGGAAAGAACTCGGGATGGTGAAACATGTGGTTTGTGAGTACTCCTAGTGGGGATGTTAGTCCAGGTTTAACTCCTATGGATGGTATATTGGATTGCTGTGGCAATACGCTGGTCGGGGGCTCTTCTCATGGGTCTGATAGTCAAGTGGAGCAAATTGGTTTTCTTATGCCAATGAGTCTGGAGAATCAGGGAACTACGTCCCTACCTCCGAGGAGGAGATGACAGGGTAGGGACTGGGTGGCTTCCCCTACTCAAGCTCTTGTTTCTCAGGTCCTAAAGTTCTCTGGAGTGAAATCCAATATGTCCAAGGCTAAAAATATGCAAACTAGAATTTCTAAAGATCGGCGTTCCAACAAATTGAGCCAGCTGGGCCCGTTACAGAATCTTCCGGGTGTTAGGAGGGATAAGGTCTCGACGGACGGGCTGGCCCCTTCCTCGGCGGAACATGCTGTTAATGTCATCGACAATTCTGTTGATGGCAAGTTTTTGAATGAAGAATTTGCTGCTCAGTGGCAGGATGTTTATTCGGAAGCTTTTTGCGGCAGGGATGCTTCCCCTTCGATGGATAATGTTTATCATCCTTTGCTGGAATTGTCAAGGTGATCGTAAGAAGGCGACGGGGAATTACTTACGGCACCTAATTGGTGTTCAAAATGTGAGTTTTGTTGGCCTTGTTGAGACCAAAATTGAATCATTCTCTAGAACGGAAATTGATAGGCTTGTTGGAAGAAATTGGGACTTCTATTTTCAGCCTTCGGTTGGGAGGGCTGGCGGCATTCTTGTTTTGTGGAAGAGCACGGTGGGATCCTTCCAGGTTATCTTTCAATCCGCACAGTGTATCATGGGGAGGTTCTGCAATTTGAGTGCCATCACCTGGGAGGTGGCCGTGATCTATGCTGATAAGGACAGATATGTTAGACATAAGGCTTGCGATGATATTTCTCAGCACCACTCGGTAAGCTCTCCTTTAGTGGTTGGTGGCAACTTTAACTATATCTTGTCGCAGGTGGACAAGAAGGGTGGTCGGCCGTTTACTTACACGGCGGTCGCTTGTGAGATGGGTGATTTTATGGCTACCAATGGCTTGATTGATCCTGGATTTTCTAGTCCTGCCTTCACCTGGACGAATAACAAGGATGCAAGAAGATGGATTTCCTCCCGGTTGGACAGGTTTTTGATCAGCTCTTCCATCCTGGATGTGTTTCAGGAATTGCGGGTCCAACATCTGATGAGGCTTGCCTCGGATCACTGTCCGATCCTTTGCTCCACTCTTGAGCAGCAGCGGAGGGCTTTGTCCCACTGGATTAGATTCGAGGATGTTTGGGCTGGTTTTCCCAAAGCTTGGAATTTGGTGGCGGATAAATGGATAGTTAATGATACTGGGTCCGAAGCCTCTAAGCTGCACAAGAAGTGCCAAAGGACCTTGAAAGCTCTCTTCTTTTGGAGCAAGAAAAAACTCAGGATGCTAAACCAATTAAAAGATGAACTAGATAAAGAGATTAAGGATTTACACGAGCTTGAGTGCTCTCCGGCTGGACTCTCTGATGTCCAATATGATGCCTTGAGGTATAAGGTCCAGATGATGAATTCTACCCTTGCCCGATTAACGATGTGGTGGAGACTGGGTGCGAACGTGAAGTGGATTGAAGAAGGGGATGGTATTACGCACTTCTTCCATTCGATGGCCTCAGCTAGGCGGAGATCCAACTCGATTAATAAGCTAAAGGACCGGGATGGGCACACAGTCACTGATCAAGCAGATGTCATGAGGGTGATCCATCATTTTTTTGAGCAAAACTGGAGCTGGCTGCAAGTAACGGAATCTGGCTGGCCTTGTCTTGACCCGCATGCTGCAATCTTAGGCCATGTTGCTGATATGCTTGACAGGGAGGTTACTGAGGAGGAAGTTTGGGATGTTGTCCGAGAGCTGGGACCGAACTGTGCACCGGGGAGAGACGGGGTGACGGTATCTTTTTTTTAAATTTTACTGGAGTATTATTGGGGAGCAAGTCACGTCGGCGTGCTTGTAATTTTTTGCGATGGGGTGTATGGACCCAGGATTGAAGGATACCGTGGTTGTTCTTTTGCCGAAGACCGACCACCCGGACCGGCCGTCCAACTTTCGGCCTA
>CM033683.1:47181051-47216051 GCA_019514585.1 Dendrobium officinale | reverse complement strand
ACTCCACGGTTGTGTGCAGGGAATTCCCCGAATTTTCGAGACCCATTTTTGAGGTTGAGGAAGTAAGGCATGTTAAGCAGGTGATGGATGTGAAAGCAATGGGAGATACACAATGTATGACACCGGAAGAAGGAGAACTCGGACCAATTAACAGTGAGAAGTGGCCCTCATTGAGGGTCAGTAGACGGAAGCAGTCCACTAGGGAGGTCAACCCCATTGATTTTCTTGACCGGCCGGTTGTGCCCAGGGGTTCTCTGATTCAAAAACTAAAGCGTGGAGACCATACAATACTCTAAGCCAAAAGGCTAGGGTGAGTGCTGCTAAGGTGGGATGGGAGTCTACAGGGGATAGAGGCATCGGAGAGCTACTGGCCGGGCCTTCCCCCGTCGAGCATTTACCCGAGAGTACTGAGATCATGGATGAGTTGAAAGGAAAGGATGCCATCACTGATAGTTACTCTATTTCCAAGGAGTCTGAGGAGGACTTGGAACAAGGCGGGGACGCTTCCCCTTTGGTGAATCATGCTTAGCCTCCTATGTTGGAATTGTCGTGGTGCGCGTAAGAAGGAAACGGGGTTCTACTTACGGCATCTAATTGGAACCCACAACGTCTGCTCTGTTGGTCAACTGGAGACCAAATTAGATTCTATTGTTCGGAATGATATTGATAAATTGGCTAGAAGAGATTGGGATTTTGAATACCAGCCTTCCATTGGTAGAGCTGGTGGTATTTTGATTTTGTGGAAGCGTAGTGTGCTGTCATTCCAGGTCTCTAGCAGTGCGAATCAATATGTGATTGGGAAACTCACGACGACTAGTGGAATTGAATGGGATGTGGTGGTTGTGTATGCCCACAAGGATACGTGTATTAGACGAACGATGTGGGAAGATATCTCTAGGATCCACAACCGTACCTCTCCCTTGCTGGTTAGGGGGACTTCAACTATATCATGGCTCCGAATGAAAAGAAGGGTGGTAGGGCCTTTCACATGTCCCCGGCTGCCTGTGATATGGCTGACTTCATGATGGTAAATGATCTTATTGACCCTGGGTTTGTTGGGTCTGCGTTCACGTGGACTAACAATAAAGATGCGGGGAGTAAAATCTTTTCAAGATTGGACAGGTTCCTTGTTAGCTCGGACATAATGGATGCGTTTCAGGGGCTGCGGGTCAGGCACCTTTCTAGACTCGTCCTTACCACTGCCCTATTCTTTGTTCGGTCTTTGCGGAGACGAAAATCAATTACTCTCCGTGGTTTCGGTTTGAGGATGTTTGGGTGAGCTATCCCAGGGCCTGACAGTTGGTGATGGATAAATGGAATGTTGGGGACCACGGCAGCGAAGCGGTTCAATTCCAGAGGAAATACAGTAGAACACTGAAGGCTTTGTTTTTCTGGAGTAGAAACAAATTCAAGATGCTAAATAAACAGAAGGACGAGCTGGATAGTGAGATCCATAAATTACAGGAATTGGAGGGAGAACCTGGCGGTCTGAGTGAAGCATAGAAGGAGAAGTTGAGATTCAATGTGCAACTTTTCAATAGCACTCTGGCCCGCATTTTGATGTGGTGGAAGTAGAGGGCTAAAGTAAGGTGGGTTGAAGGGGGAGATGGTAATACCTGCTTCTTCCACTCTATGGCATCGGCACGGAGGAGATCGAAGCACATTGAATCCATCAAGCGGGAGGATGGTAGTGAAGCGACGGAGCCAGGGGAGATCACAGATATTTTCTTTCAGTTTTTTAATAAGAAATGGAAGGGGCAAAAAATTGTGGAGTCGGGGTGGCCGGCTCTCGATGGCCACCAGAGAAATATTAATTAGTTTTTCAGGTTACTGGATGGAGATGTATCGGAGGAAGAAATTTTGGAGGCTGTTAACTCACTAGGGTGGAACAAAGCCCCATGGAAAGACGGGATAACTGCTTCCTTTTTCAAAGCTTACTAGGATATTGTCGGGGAGCAGGTGACCCGTGCCTGCTTAAAGTTTTTTACTTCTGGCGTTATGGATCCTTCCTAGAAAGAGACGGTGGTTGTTTTAATCCCCAAGGTGATAAGCTCGGATCACCCCTCCAAATTCAAACCCATAATTCTTTGCCAGACTATCTACAAGGTGGTGTCGAAGGTTCTCGTTAACAGGTTAAAGGGGTTGCTGTCGCTAATTATTTCGGAGGAGCAGCCCGCCTTCATTCCTGGGCGTTCTATTACGACACACTGCCTTCTTGGACAGGAGCTGATCCATAAGTTCAAGGTGTCTAAGGCGGCTAGGGGGTTTTTTCCTTTGAAGGTAGACATGGAATAGGCGTACGATAAGATGAGCTGGAGGACTTCGGAGATTATTTTGGGGCGTTTGGGTATTCCCCCGAGGTTCGGAGCGTGGGTCCTTAGCTGTGTGATGGGTCCGAGATTCTTTATTCTCACCAATGGGAAATTTTCAAACTTGATTAATGCTGAATGCGGCTTTCGGCAAGGGTGCCCGCTGCCACCCTACTTGTTCATCCTCTGTTCCGAGTTACTGTCTGTGCACTTCAAGCAGAACTTCAGGGAGATGGGAGTTCCAATCAGTTTGGGAGGACCTCCTATCTCCCACCTCCTTTATGCTGACGACATTCTCTTTTTTGCAGGTGCATCCTCGGTGAATGTTAGGAAAATTATTTCCATCCTAACTGATTACTACTCGTGGACGGGACAACGGGTCAACCAAACAAAGTCGACAATTCTTTTCAGCAAACGGACACCGTCGACGACGAAAGACCGGTTGACCAAACTTATGGGTTGCTACAGAGTTGACGAATTTGAGTACCTGGGAATTATGTTTGCTATGAGACGGCTTACTAGACTGGATGTTTCCCCGCTTGTCCAAAGAGCGCGTACTCATTCGTTAAGTTGGGCTTTCAGGCATCTCTCCATGGCTGGGCGGGTGACGTTGATTAATTCGGTTTTGTTGCCATCCTCGGTGTTTCTGATGACTCATACCATTATCCCTAAGGCGGTTCTCCACGAGATTGAGAAGATTTGCTGTAGCTTCCTTTGGGATAAAGATTCTGAACATAGGGCATGCATTATGTTTCTTGGAATGAGGTGGCACGTCCAACACGTAAAGGCGGTCTTGGGTTCCATGCCAGCACTAAATCGATTGGGGCACTCCGGGCACGAGTTGCTTGGAATGTCATTGGGAGCCCGACGGGGCTGCTCCAAAGATGCCTCAGCCACAAATATGGGGATGATCTGCGAGCGTATGGCACCCCGCGGGGTCATTCGAACAGTTGGAAGGTGATTTGTGATGGCGCCAAGTGCTTGAGTAGTTCGATCCGCTGGAGGATTGGTGACGGTCAGAACATTAGTGTGCCGAGTGATACTTGGCTTTGGGACCGACCCATATCCCCACGTTCTGTGATATCACAGCCATTGACGAACTGCATATTGCCGACTTCCTGCTGGATGACAGAACATGGGACAGGCCGAAGCTCCTCACATGCTTTGGGGAGAGTTTTATGGATCACATCTGTGAAACACCGATTGATGAAGGGCTGAGCTCGGATTGTATGGAACTGGTTAGGACCCCCCATGGGTTCTACAATCTCGGCCAATGTATACAACATACTGTTTGAGGAAGAGGATGACCCTGTCTGCACGATCTTAAAACTCGGACTGCGATCGCGTATACGCCTGTTCTGGTGGAGAGTTTATATGGACAAGGTTCCTACCAATGGGTGGTTGGTTAGCCGTAAGTTCCAGGTTGACCCACATTTCTGGGTGTGTGGGGATTCTCTATGCCCCGTTTTGTATCCTTTGCTGAGCTTCAGGAGGGGTTGGCACGAAATAAGAACTCCCACGATGACTGGAGGAGGATCTATTGTGGGACAGTATATAATTGCTGGAGGAATAGGAACTCTTATAAACATGGCAAGGGGTATCTCCCCGCCAAGCATGTTGCTGCAACGGTTATTGAGGTGCTCAATCTAGATTTTTTCTTTCTCACTTCCCCTGGAGAAACGAGATATCTCTCAATCCTCTGTATTGTTATCATCTACCTCATGGTGTCCCCCCTACAGGCTGGTTGAAGATTAATTTAGATGGTGCTCTCAGAAGATCCAATGTCGGTGGGATTGGTATTGTCATTCGGGATGACCGGGGCACCCTTATATCGGCGGCAGGATGGGAGATCAAGCACTGGGACAGCATGCAGGTTGAGCTCATGGCTTTTCGGTACATCAACGAGCTTGTATGTGACTGGATGTTTGAGGAAGATGGAATTTTTATTGAGGGGGACAATGTAAGTGTGATCCAGTTCAACAAGGAGAGGGAACGGTTGAAACTCCATAATAGGAATTGTGAGGCGCTCGATTGGATCTCACAATTTTCGAAGATTTTTTTCATGCATACATAAAGGCGCTTCAACAGAGCGGCCCATTTTTGTGCTCAAAGAGCCATAAAAAGTTCATTTTTTTTTTGGGATAGATACAAAGAGTATATTCCTCAAGGTTTTTTTTGTATCCTTGAGGAGGATAGGAGGTCTTCTTTATTGAACAGGCCGGTTGGCCCTTAGGTTTTTGTTTAGTCTTTTTGTGGTGACTTTGTAACGCCATTTTCTTTGAATGCAAATGCAAAAGTTCAGCTCCCTCTCTTGCTTTTTCTTTTCTCTCTCTCTCTCTCTCTCTCTCTCTCTCTCTTACTCTCTTTCTCTCTCTCTCTCTTTCTCTCACATACACACACACTCTCTCTCTTGATCCTCTCTTTTTCTTCTCTCTCTCTCTCTCTCTCTCTCTCTCTCTCTCGCTCGCTCGCTCTTGCTCTTCCTTTCTCTCTCTCTCTCTTCCTTTCTCTCTATCTCTCTCGCTCTCACTCCATCTCTCTCTCTCTCTCATGCTATCTCTCCATCTCTCTCTCTCTCTCTCTCTCTCTCTCTCTCTCTCTCTCTCTCTCTCTCTCTCTCTCTCTCTCTCTCTCTCTCACTCTTGTTATCTCTCTCTTGCAATCTCTCTCACTCCTCAATGGCCACGGTCAGGCATCTTGTTCGAGTCACCTCGGACCACTATCCTTTGCTGGTTAAATTAGAGCCCCATATTAATAGTAGGGGGATGAAGTGGTTGCGATTTGAGGATATCTGGTGTCCTACCCACTTGTGTGGAAACTAGTCTGGACTAATTGGAGTAAGCAAGACTTTGGGGAACCGAATGGAATTCTGAATCGTAAGTGCTCGAGGACCCTCCGGGCGTTGTATTTCTGGAGTCGTAATCATTTTAAAGAGCTAGGGGGTCAGAAAATTTTTTTGGAAGCCCATATTGATGAACTCCAGGTGATGGAGTGCTCGGATGACCGGCTGACGGTGGAGCAGGATACTTAGCTGCGGTAGAAGGCTGGGGAATTGATCACTACTTTGGTGCGGTTGGCGACTTGGTGGAGGTAGCGGGCGAAGACTAGGTGGATTGAGGAGGGGGATTCCAATTCCCACTTCTTTCATGCAAATGCTTCGGCTCGGTGGCATGACAACAACGTTGTGGAGAGTAATGATCGGTTGGGGGAGCAAATTTCTGATCCGAAACTGATTCAGGAAGAGTTTTGGCTGATTTTTTTGCTGAAGTGGAAGGAAAGATAGGTAACGAAGAGTAACTGGCCCTAGTTCAGGGAGGGGATAGGATCCCCGAGCATTTCCAGGAGGCTTTGGTTGCGGACATTAAGGATCGGGAGGTGCGCCTTGCGGTTTTCAGCATGGGGAACAACTGTTCCCCTGGCACGGATGGTATTTCTTCCTCCTTTTTTAAGTTTTATTGGGAGATCATTAAGTATGATGTTACTCAGGCTATTCTCCATTTTTTCTGTACTAACTCTATGTGCGTGAGATGGAAAGAAACTCTATTGGTTCTTATTCTGAAGACTGCTAATGCTAATGTGCCGGCTAAGTTTAGGCCGATTAGCTTGTGTCAGATGTTCTACAAGGTGGTGGCCAATGTGCTGATGAATCGATTGAAGCCGTTCTTGAGCTCTATTGTGGGAGAGGAGCAGGGGACTTTTGTCCCGGGTAGGAGTATCACTAGTCATGGTCTTATGGCCCAGGAGTTGATGGGCAAGTTCAAGTACACGGCTCAGAAGGCGGGGTTGATGGCTTTGAAGGTCGATATGGAACAGTCTTATGATTGTGTGTCTTGAGAAACTCTTGAGGAGGTGATGCATCGCATGGGGTTTAATGAGAAGTTTATTTGCTTGGTTACCAGCTGTATCTCCCGGCGTAAGTTCTCGTTTTTGATCAACGACCGTAGGACTGATTGGATTGTGGCTAACAGTGGCTTTTGGCAAGGGTGTCCCTTGTCTCCTTACCTTTTCCTCCTTTTCTCGGAGCTGCTAACTAAAGCATTTAGCCATAGGGGGGAGTTACTCGAAATTCAGGTCGCAAGACACTCCGACCGGATCTCCCACCTGTTGTACACTGATGACATCTTGATCTTCACTGAGGCTACCTGTGCCAATGCTACTCTGATCTTGAAGATACTGGAGGATTACTGTAATTGGACTGGTCAGAAAATCAACTGTAGGAAGTAGGCGGTGTAGTTTAATAAAAAATGTCCTAGCTGAAAGTAGCGGATGCTGATGAAGACTCTCGGATTCAGGAGAGTTAGTTCCCTTGAGTATTTGGGGTTGCCGGTGGTGCTTCGTCGGCTCACTAATGCTGACTTTGGGAATCTGATTAAGAGTGCTCATGACAAGTCAAATTTATGGGGGTCGAAGCTGCTTTCTATGGCGGTTAGAGCTCTGCTGATCAGGACGTCACTTCTTTTGGCCCCCATGTACCTGATCTCCCATACCATTGTTCCTCAAGGAGTTCTTCATTCCATCAAGAAAATTGCTAGGCATTTTCTCGGGCAAAAAGATGCTAATTGCAGAGGCATGCATTACGTTGCATGGCAGGAGTTATGTCTACCCATGTCGTTGGGGGGGGGGGGGGGGGGGGGGGGGCTGGGGTTTCCACAATCTTGGTAGGTGGCTGGGGGCTTTGAGGGCTAGACTGGCGTGGAAGTTGCTCACAGAATCAGGCTCGTTGCTTCATCAGATGTTCACGGCGAAGTACGGGAATGATATATGGAGTAATCGTAGGGAAGGCATGTCTCTACTACGTGGAAGGTGATTCTGGATGGGGCTCGCGCCCTCCGCCCGATTATTAGATGGGATGTGGGGATTGGGCAGAGCACTAATGTGCTTCTCGGACACCTGGATCCTTGATCACGCTATCGCTCGCTGGCCGACCTTTGTTGATGTCTCTGCAGTGCAGGGCGCCAAGGTCAGTAGTCACCTGCTGGACCACTCATTGCAATGGGACGTGGCGATGGTGGAGGAATGTTTTGGGAAGATTATGGCCCAAAGGATTCATGTCATTTCTACCGGTGGTGGTGGTGAAGAGGACCGCCCTGCGCTATGCTTCTCTCGGGCTAACCTGACGGTCACGGCTATGGCCTATCATGCCATGTCTGGGGGTGGTTCCTACAGATTTGCGTGGTTTGAGAGACTCAAGCTCCACCCCTAGGAAACTTCTTCTGGTGGAGAGTGCTTAAGGGGGCTGTCCCTTGTAATGTCTGGCTTGTGCGGCGGCGGGGTTTGGGTGACTCCCCTCGGTGCCCGTGGGGCTGTGAGGTTGCGAAACCTTGGATCATTGCACTACTCAATGCAACAAATTGAGGACTGTTCTAAGTACTTTGGGGAAGTGGGGGTTCGGGATGCCGTATTTTAACTCTCTAGAAGAGCATTTGGTGGTCCTTGCCAATGGCATCGATAGAAATCCCATCATTGGGCGTATCTACTGTTGAGCTTCAACCTTGGATCATTGCACAACTCGCTGTGCGGTGGATGTAGAGGCTGGTTGATCGATAGTATGGTGCCCACCGAATTGTGGAGGGTCCTGATCTTTCCTTCTTGTTGAGCTTCAAGCAAGTTGTTTATCAACATATCCCTCGTTCTAGCAACCGGCCGGTCGGTTTTTGTGCTAGAATGGCTTTGTTTGGTGGCTTCTTGTATAAGGACTCGTCCAATGTTGATTTCCCCTCTTCGCTGCTATCTTTGCTGAGA
This sequence comes from Dendrobium officinale, assembly GCA_019514585.1. Classification (NCBI taxonomy): domain Eukaryota; kingdom Viridiplantae; phylum Streptophyta; class Magnoliopsida; order Asparagales; family Orchidaceae; genus Dendrobium; species Dendrobium officinale. Next base: position 47,208,000 of record CM033683.1, on the reverse strand, counting down.
AGGGAAAGTGATAGACTCTAGTTATTTCCTTGTTTTTCCTGCTGTACAGTTTCTTTTCTTTTTTAGTAATGCAAATGCAGTCTTTAGCTCTCCCCCTCTCTATCTCTTTCTCTCTCTCACCCTCTCTCTCTCTCATACTCTCTCTCACTCTCTATCTCTCTCTCTCTCTCTCTCTCTCTCTCTCTCTCTCTCTCTCTCTCCCTGTCTCTTGCTCTCTCTCTCTCACTCACTCTCTCTCTCTCTCTCTCTCTCTCTCTCTCTCTCTCTTTCTAGCTCTCTCTCTCTCTTGTTAGCTCTCCCTCTTACTTGCAAGTTCGTCTCTCTCTCTCTCTCTTACTAGATCTCTCTCTCTCTCTACCTGACTCTCTGTCTCTCTCTCTCACTCTCCCTCTCTTGCTCTCCCTCTCTCTTGATCTCTCTCTCTCCCTCTCTCTTCCTCTCCCTCTCTCTTGCACTCTCTCTCTCTCTATCTCTATCTCTTTCTCTCTCACTCTCTTCCTTTCCCTCTCAAACCTAGACCCTAGGGAAACCTAGTTGACTAAGTCAACCAAGATCGACTAAATAGGCTCTTAAGGGTTTAACTAGTCATTTTGACTGAATTGACCTTCCCAGACTTTGGGCTACCCCCAACAGACTCAAAACATCAAACCAATCTGGTTGAGCCCAAATTCGGGTCCTGGGTCAACCTGGTTGACCAAGTCAACCTAGGTTGACCTAAATACCCTTTAATTTTTAAGTAGGTTATTTTAACCCATTCGATATTTTAAACCCCTTTCAAGCATTGAATCAATTCCAATCTATGGGCTCAACACATCTCACCATGGTCAATCAAATTCAAGTCTAGTTGATCAAGTCAACATACTAAAATTTGGCTAATCTATTTGAATTCTTCTTTCAAACATTCAAATCTCAAATCCTAATCATTAAACCTTCTATAATTTAACACTCCAGCACCCATGGCATCCTCACATGCCACCTCACTTGTTGTTGACCAATTGACTGGTCAACATAGTCAACAAACCCCTTTAAGTGGCCTAAATGCCCAAATGGCTTGACTCAAGTTAGCCCAATCCCCACCAAATCACTCCAGCAACTCTTTGAGGCCACTCCTTGCCACCTCAGTAGTCCACATGGCAGGAGGACTGGTCAAATAGTCAAACCAAGGGGTAAGAGAGGTCAAAGGTGGTCAAAACCTCTCTTAAAATTAATCCAATGTTATTTAAACTTCTCCAGCACTTGGAATATACTCTAGAACCTTCTTAGGTTTTCTTCCTAGACCTTGGATTGAAATGAAATGGCTCTTAATCAACACTTGAGCTCATGTGAGACAAAATAGCCTTTCCACCTAGGATGTACCCTTGTCCTTGCACCTATCCTTGCATCCAACTTTTCAACCACTCCATGGACAGGTGGAGGCCATCTGAGAGTCCAACCAACTGATCCTAGCCCTCCATTAAATATGGAGGGGATTAAATAGGGGAAAAGGCTCAAAATGAACCTAATTCGAATCCTATCATTCTCTCACTACTCCCAGCCTCTCAAACCAAGGTCTTTGTTCCATTGAGCTCCCCAGAGACCCTTACACACTTCCCGGGTCGAATCCAACCGGTCAAAGCGGTGGCCGATGATCTTCTGGTGAGATCCAGCTCAATCCATTCAAGGAGCTTTGTTGTTCGATCCAGACGATATCAGCTCGTGGAGTCTTCAGCAAATTGGAGCGTGGACAGTCTACAAGTGCAACAAATCTATAGGTGGTTCAAACCGTCCGAAACTCAAGGTGAAAACTGAAACCCTAGGGTTAGGTACACTAGTCTAAATACCTTTTTGTAAAGCTCATTTTAAGCTAGTTTAATTATTCCCCAAGATTTCTATTCATCTAGGGAATATAAGTTTAAAATTTCATTATTTTTCATTAACTGTATCGAACGAATGGATCAACAAAGAAATCCTCAGGCGTCACTCGTAGTCTCCGGCGAGTGTACATTTTTTGGACCGTTGATCGCTCGATCAACGGTCCAGATCGAGCCGTTCGATGCTCTCTTCCAATCGTGCATTCAATTTGGTGCTCGGCTTTTGGTCCAGTAGTATCTGGACCCTTCATCCAGAACCGCGGGATCAAGTTTCTGCCGTCTGATCTCTCCTCCGTGGGATCAGATCACAGGATCTGATCGAATCCGTTGATTCAAAAATGTGGAGGATCGGACAACCGTGAGCATCTGCCTATGTGGTTAAATGAAACCGCATGAGGCATCCGACAAGCAACGTGTGTCAGCCGCCGTCTTGCCGTCATTTGGCTCAGCTCAATCATTGTCGCCGTCGCATATTTTGATTGGGCGAATCTGGTGACACCATGTGGTCACCGCCGCTTCCACGATTTGGTGGATGAACCAATGCCTGCCATGTGTCCTGCAGGTGCCGCCGTCAGTTTAATTCGTTTTAACAAAAAAACCTATATAAATCATAATAAATTAATTATTAAGAAAAAAAGTTAATATAATATATCAAATTTCTCAAAAAAATTATATCTTTAATTTAAAATTAAATTCAATTTAAAATAATATATATTTTTTTTTATTTTTTTATTATTAAAAATTTTATTTTCTTTAATTAATGATTAAAAAAAATTGATTAAAACCTTTTTTTAATAATTCAATATCAACTTTTTAAAAATACTTTAAAATTTTTAGAAACGCATCTATTATTAAATTTAATTTAGTTTAAATTATTTTAAATATTAATTATTTTTTCAAACTACTTTAAACTTATTTAATTAGCTTAAATTTGCAAAAATTTCAAACAAATTCAAATTTTCAATTCATATATATATATATATATATATATATATATAATAATATATATATATATATATATATATATATATATATATATATATATATATATATATATATATATATATATATATATATATATATATATATATATATATATATATATAATATCAAAATTTTCAAAAAATTAAGAATTTTAATTTAAATTTATTTTTAATACTTGAAAATTTAATTTATTTTAATTAATTTCAATTATTTAAAAATTTTAATATTTAAATTATATTTTATTGAATATTATATTAAATATTTTAAAATTTTAATTTTATTTTCAAACAACCTTTAAAAAAAATCCAGAGGATCTCTCATTAATGTTTCAAAATAATTTTGATTATATTTCAACTATTTTATTTTAAAATTTATATTTATGTATATAGGTTTATACTTAGATATATGTGTATTTTTATTTTAAAATCTATTTTAAAATTATATGTATTTGAAACCTTTGAGAGATCCATTAAAATTTTAAGCATGGATTAAGTCTATTTGAATAGAATTAGTGGGGAATGATAGTTAATCAATGGACAATTATTTTGGTAAGTGTTCATTGATTAACTCTCTAATTAATTAACTTATGTTTAGTCTCTGCATGCTTAAGGTACACACACCACCTAGACTAGGCTCTCCTAGTTTTAAGGACTTGATTGTGTTGCTATGTATATTTTCTTACATGTTGTTCAAGGGTTAGAGAAACTTTGATTTGAACCCATTCAAATTTAGTGTTATTAGGAACAATAATTAAGGACTCGTAATTTAGTTAAGCTAATCAATCTAGGGAGAATTACACACATCCCTTTTGGGATGAAACATCAACCTAGAAAACTAATCTCATACACCTTTGATCAAATATATTTTGATTTGATATTAATTGATCTTAAACAACTAGTAGATTTAGGTCACCCTTCATTAAGGGTCCTAATTTTCAATAAATCTAAATAAATCAAAGAAAATATATAAAAATCTAAAATAAACTTCATTCAATTTTAATCAACCTTAAAAAAAACTTACAATCATTCAAAATAAAATAAAAACTTAAATCTCATTAAACCTAAATTAAACCTTAATTGCCCTTAATTAAGCATAAATTAAATAAATGCCTTAAAATTCACATAAAATTAAATAAATATCAAATATTTGAAATAAATTCATTTAAAATCAAATAAAATTAGAAACATATTAATTTTAATTTTAAATTATTTTCTAATAATAAATTCATTAATAATTCACTAATTAAATAATTCCTTTAATAATACATTAAATATACTAAATAAATCCTAAAATTCATTACAATTCATTTTAAAATCAATAAAATTCAGAGATTAGTCTATTCAATTTAAATAAAATTTTGTAAAAATTTCTAATTTTAATTTCATTAATAAATAATTTATTCTTAATTAAATTCATTAAAAACTCAACAAATCATTAAAAATTCTAAATATTACAATAAAATTTATTAAAAATTAAATTAAATTTTAATTCATTTAAACTAAATTAATTTGATAATTTTATTGATTAAAATTTATTTTAATCAAAAAAATTTTATTATTAATTTAGATTAAATGGGTTAAGACCTTTAAGCCTAAAGCTTGATTCCTTTTGTAGGGCTTTAGGCATTTCAATTTAAAAGGCCTTTTAATACACATAAATGACAAAGAGATCCTATATGTGTTGTGCACGACTCGTTTTAAGAAGGCACTAATACATTTAGATTTGGAGATCTTCAAACAAACTAATAATACACCGACCTTATGTGGCATACACGACTCTTTAGGAAAGGTGTGTCATATTGCATTTGTAAGGTCCCTTTCTCCTTCTCTAATAAAAATTTAGGGACTCAAATAAATATCTGTCTTCCATATAAGTTGGGTATTCATTCTGAAAGTCCTTGGACTTATAAATTGATAACTTCCTACACTTAGGATAAGTTCAACATAACTTCCTGCACTTATAAATATCTGTCATAAGAGAATATTATAAGTTCTTTAAAACTAAATCAAATAACTCTAACATATAAAATTGGAATAATTTTATAATTCAAATACACTATACTTAAACTTCAATTAAATTCAGATTTGGCCTTTAATAAATAAACTTTAATAATACACGTAATTCAAACAATAATTCTTATAGGACATATCCAAGCCACACGACCTCTTTCACACACTTAGATGCTTACTGGGACTATCAACTTTAGCCTAGGATAGGCCGGTGGTTTGTTGTGATTTTGTTTGCAGGTGTCTTACCTAGAGGGCACCCATGTGTGTTTGCTTACTTTCCTGCAATTCATAACATGCATATTTATTTTCTGTCTATACACCAGAGTACGAAGTGAATAAGTGAGGGCCGTGTATTTTACTTTTCTATCTTTACTTTCCTGCATTTATAATTGTTTATAATGCACTCATAGCATGCATAATTATATAACTGCTTTACTTTCTTGCTTTTACTTACCTATAAAGTAGAATGTTCTTAGAATCTGATGTACTTATAAAAAGAAATGTAAAGTTTTTATTTTCAAGATTGTTGTATATAGATTTGAGTCTGTAAAGTGTCTGGAATCTGTAAAAGAATTAAAAATAATTGTTTATACATATACAAATGGGGCTCCATAAAACTAATATCCTCCCTCAGGAGGATGTTCCTTTTTGGAATTCCATAGAAGACTTGGAGCCTGAAGACCACAAGCAGTTGTATTTAATTCTACTCTCTTATAGGTTTAGAACCCAGGCTTGTTGTCGGTGGGGCCTGGCCACCTTTACTTTACTACAGACCCTATGATGTAATCTGTAAATTATATATTAATAAAATTAGCTCTCTTTTATATATGCACTATTTCATACATCATCAGCATTCATATAGATTTTCAGTTTTTGTAAGCATATTATCCTGCATTTGATTAAATTTTCTTAACCATTCCTTGATTATTAGGATAGAGACATCTTAAATCTTGCATTCATCGGCAATTGTTGTGATTAGGATTATTAGCTGGAAGACCACTCTAAGCAGGTGGTAAGTCCAGAACGTATACACCCTCTCCCTACACATTCTTCCTTCTAATCAAAATCTAAATCTTTCAAATTCAGTGTTAGAAATTATAATCTAAAGCCTGAGCATGAAAATTTAAATTAGCACAAATATTTAGTTAAATTTGTATATAATTTTAAATTAATTAGTCTTCATTTAAATTAAGAGTTGTCTCTTAGGATATGTAATTAACTATAGGGGTTTGCCTCCTGGGGAAGTCTAGATCCCAGAATAATCTAAACCCTACCTTAGTTTCCTTTCTAGGGTAGGGGAAAAATCTGTGGACGTAGATCATGTTTTATTCATATTTTAAAATTTATTTTTGTAATCAAAGGATAGGTGGATAGTTGATTTGCTCTTATGAGCGGATCAAATATCTTTTATATTTGATTATGGAAATAAATCTATAATTCATTAGTCTAATCGGGTCGATAGGATAATATACTTATCATCCCCCAGGATGATTTGTATATTCCCTATATTGCAACTGATTAAAAGAATGAATTATAGTATTCTTTCTTTCAGATCAATAGAAGGATATTAGTCTACCCATTGGGATGGTATAATATCCGACTATGTGGATTTGATTGAAAGAAAATATTAAAATATAAATAAAGAGAATCATGTAGGAATCTATTTATTTAAAATAATAAAAAAAAACATTTTTTTAAAAAAAATTAAAATTAAAATATTTTCTCACATATTTTTCTAGAGACTCCGCTGGGGAATAAACTTCTCTCTCCATTTCAAATGAAGACTAAATTATTTCTAAAATTATATACAACTTTAATTAAATATTTGGGATATTAAATTTTCAAGTAAGTTTCGACCTGTCTAGTCTTCTACTGTGTGCTTAGATGATTTGTATAATTTAGTGGCTTGGGTCCTCACGATTGATTTATAGTAGATTTTGCTTTTTCGATTTGGTTTTCTATCTCGAGTTTCTGATTTATATAGTTTTATTTTCTTCTATTTTAGTCAGTCGAGCCATGTTTGCCATTTGCTTGTTTAGTTTAGAATTCATATCAATAATTATTGATAGTCATAGTTTTCTTAGCTTTTCCTAAAAGCTAAGTAGATGGGCCAACTGTCAGCACCGGTATAGGTCCTAGATCCTGCCGAAGTGTTGTCTGTTTCTCGTCTGACATTTTGAGTGCCACTTGTATGTTTAGTTGTTTAGAATTCATTTCAAGTCTATTTAAATTTCTATGAAATTCATTTCGAATTATCTTTTTGTGTCTCGATACTCTCCTGATTTCTTTTCTTTTAAATGTTTGTGATTCTGTATTGATTTTATGAATTGTATTGATTTGATTGCGTTTTATTTAAATTATATAATTATAGATTTTCCTAAATTGAGTCAACCAGGCCTATATGTCATTTGAGTGACATTTGTATGTTTATTTTGAGTCCACTGTTTGCATGATCATGCTCACGCAAGTGAGCATAACCCAAGGTTACCCGGCTTCATCCTAAAAGTCTAGTGGATGTCCACCCAGAAACAGAGGTTTGGTCCTAGGTCTGGTAGGGGTTGTGTTGCCCGTTTGTTGTCTGACATTTGCATGTCATTTGTGTGTTATTTGCACGCCTTAGAGTTTTCTCTCTTTCATTCGTATCTGGTTTTTGGCTCAATGCGTTGAGATCAGGCTTTAGATTATAAACTTCTACTATATCCCCCCTTTCTAATTTCTTCTACTCGTGTTTACTTATATATATTCAAAATCCTTAAGGACATGGGTCCTTATTTGATCTCTTCCTAATATAACTCTGATCCATTTCAATCCTAAAAGCAAATCTCATTTCAAATGTTCACCGTGTGATTATATTCCCTTTGGTGTGGGTCCTTAATAAGACCATTCCATCTCACCAATATTCGATCTATCTTGATCTTTATCTTAGACTTCATTTGAATATAAAACAGTGCAACTCCCAACTTCCCTATTCAAATTCCAGTTTAGAAAAAGATCAATTATTGATTCGGATTCCTTTGAATTACAAAAAATGTCTAGAAAGTTAATATTCAACATCAACATTACTGCTGCCCAATCTGTTGAGAGCAACTAGATTAGATTTGGGTCCGGATTTGAAAACATCCTAGTCACATTTGGTGCACCACAACCTGAAGTGGTGGCACCTCCTACTGAATCTAGAAGATCAAGTCCCGTTAAAGTTAACATCGAGGAACATCATGTAGCTGCACTTGCAGTTGCTAAACTCTCAATTTTCACCCGTTTGAATTATCCCCAGTCAACTATTATGGCTAAGGGAAAGTCCCCAATCATTGTTAAAACTTCTACAATCAGAAACTTCAAAACTGGGTCATCTTCTAGAATCGAGGAGATGACTAAGTCTCAACACCACAATGTGATTCATCGTATGAGGCGTAGAGAAAAAAGAGAAAAGATGTCAGAGGAAGATGCTTTGATTGCGACTGCAACTGAAGTAGTAAAGAAGATGAATTCCGAAACTCCTAAAACTTATGTTAATACTTCACAGTTGGTTGATAGTGAATTTCGACCACTATGCGATACTTTCGAGGAAGAGAACGAATTGCATATATTGAACTCTCCTCCTACTCCGTTTCATGGAGATCCTGTCCTTCCTCCAATATTACAAAGAAAGAGAAAGTTCAAATCTCTATTCAATAGTCTGGTCCAGGACTGTGTCACTGATTATGGGCAGTCGAAGACAGAATTTCTCAGAAGCGTGAAGGATGTGATCTCCACTGAAATGCATCCACATTCAGGTGGAACGCAAGGAGAATCTCCTCCTATGAAGAGAAGAAATCAATTTCAAGAACTGGGTCCAAGCCGACCAGCAGCTGCTGTAGATCGTCGTGGAAAACCAAAGAAATTCTCACACCATGATCGTTATCAGAGTTCAAATCAACAGTATAGCCAACATACTCCTGTCAAATCTCTATGGTATGGAGAATTAGCTCGTTGAGGGTATAATCACATATCTCCTGTATGTTCGAATCAATCTAGAAATCCTCCAACAAGAATTTCTAATCATCTGTCAAATAAGTACCCCTTAAGGGTCGATCGACACCATTCACAGAGTAGCGAATCATCCTCTGGTTTTGATAAGAGGGGACTGAAATTTGCAAATCAGTCAAACACTATCTAACAGGAAGAGGATTCAACAACCCAAGGTGGTTCCAACCCCAATTACATCGATGAACCAGAGGAATAATGCAGCGAAAGAAACATCAACGAAACTAAAATCTATAATATAAATATCTTCTTCCAGAGAATACACTCCAGTAGACCGACACCATGTGGAAGAGAAGATAATAAAAGAGATGGTGGATCATCTGAAAGAAAGTATTCGCCAGATCGATGAAGAAGAAGCTGCAGAGAATGAAGAAATAGATAAAGAGATATCTGATAGTGTTAACATGATTAATGCTCGATCATCTCCTTAAAGAGAGAGAACCTGAGTTCACATTTTGTTAGAAAGTATCTGATTTACTTTTCCTAAAGACGATGTACCAGTTATCTTAAATATCAAATGAAACAAATTATGTTTGACTACAACAAGCGTTTAAAAGAATAAGAATTTATCAACGACCAATACTAAAAAAAAAAAAAGAGACTAAGTTCCCTCCCTCCCCCCTCTTATTGGAGGGTCGACGTCGTTTTTTAAATATAAACCTATATCAAAAGCAAATTTAGCTCAGAAAATCTTCTCAAAGTTCCTGCAATTTTATTCTTATAAGTATCACCAGCAAATCTATAGATCTATTCTAAAATTTTCCTTATCAAGTTATCACTTCTATCAAAGAAATTTGGATTCGCTTTGTAGATAATTCTTCTCCTTATGAGAGAATGATTCTTCTTCTCTCGTGTTTAAAAGATAATCCTACAACTAAGGTTCATTTTAGGGTTTTAAAAAAAAGCCCCTTTGCTAAAAGAGAGAGAGAGAGAGAATATGTATACATATATAGAAAAGATGCGCAATGTGCGCCAAGATATAAAAAGATGCCCAATGTATGCGAAAATAAAAAGATGCATACAAATGTGCCAAATAAAAGATGCGCAAAGTGCGCCAAATGGATATAAATAAATGAAAGATGCACCAAAGTATGTCAAGAAATGAAAAGATGCTTAAAGTGTACATCGAAAAATAAACTAAGTAAAGGGCTTCCTTTTCAAAATCCTAGATCTCAGAGAATCTATTTTCTCCAGATATTTTTCTTGATACTTAATTTTTGAAAATCTAAGTACCAGATCTATTTCTATGCATTGATATCTTATTAGATATAAAAGATCAAGCAAGAAACTTAAAAGTTAATTTTCTTTTCCTTAATTCGATCTTTTGAAATAAGTTTTAATTTAAAAACATAAGGGAGGTTTTATTTTAACTTCTAAGGATGTTAAGATGGGTTCATAATAATTGGTAGGTAGCTCCATCGCAATTTGACATCATGATCATTTCTCTAGGAATTCTCTATTGATGGCATTACTTCAAGTCAATTAACAACATCAGATGATACTCCCCAGTGCTAGATAATTACCTAATAAATGAGGAACTACCGGATGTACAACTCCTGAAACTCAAATCAAATCAGAAGTTCATCCAGGAATTCTATATTTTGATGGTAATAATACTTATCACACCTGATCAAGGTTTGATGTATTACTCATACCATATTTCAATGCCATATACAAACAACGAAGTTGAGTACGTGGCTATGATAACTGGTTTAGATTTGATAATTCTAAATTAGATTGAATATATACCAAAATCTTTGGAGAATCGTGGCTTCTGATTAATCAGGTAGCTAGGATTTACTAAGTAGTGAAAGATATCCTGATTCTTTATCAACAGTACACCATTCATCTATCGAAACAAATTTCGAAGGCGACGTTATCCAAAATTCCCTGATTCTGGATGTATAAATAGAAAACCCCCAACTGAGGTGAAAATTATTTTAGCAGTTGATGATGAAGCGGTAGATTCTAGAAAACCCTTCATCAAATATTTGCAAGAAAATAAGCCCCCTAAAGAGCAATAAAATCCATATTAGATCAAAGATGAATAATATCTTATATTATGATCAATTACAGTCTATACAGAAAATCACTCGATCAGATGTGGTTGAAGTATCTGAATAAAGCATAAGCACAGAAGACTGTAAAAGAAGTATATACTGGATTGTGTGATACACACTAATCTGGACCAAGGATGAATGCTTCCTTTGAGAAAAGTTGAAGCTCATCAAGTTCTAAAACCTTTAAAAGACGATGTTGTGTACCGATTCGATGTTTCCTTTTCGGATTATCCTGAATAATGATCCTTCATTCAGAAGATCTAAAATATATGACTTCACTATACGTCACAACATCAATTAGAGATATTCGACATTCTATTACCCTTGGGCAAATGGATTGGTAGAGGCCTTCAATAAATCATGGTACAGAGTTTAAGAAGACCTTAAACGACAATAAGTGTTAATAGCACGAGAAGTTGGTTGATGCTTTGTGGGCATACCAAACCACATATAAAACTCCAACTTAATCTATGCTATTTGCTTTAGTTGTTGGTGTAAAGGCTGTTATCCTTTTGGAAGTACAACTACCTTCACTTGGAGTTGAAGTAAACTACAATCTTTTCTCAGAATAGAATTTTAAATTCAAGTTAGAAGAGCTCGAGGGTTCAAAAGAAAAGCACCCGCAGGCTCAATCAAACATCGAGTTATTTAAAGATGAAAAGATCAAGGATTACAACTAGCAACAAAGTCAGCAAACAGTCCCAGTGAAATTCAAATAGTTTGTTTCTAAATCCACTCATTCGGGAATCAATCTCCCATCTGGGTACCCGATTTGTCTAGAAATCGATCTTCTAGTCAAAGTTTAAATTTCACCTTTCTGATAATTGATCTATTGGTCAGGTTCTAAATCTGCTCATTCGGGAATCGATCTCCCATCTGAGTATTTGCTTTGCTTGGAAATTGATCTTCCAGTGAAGGTTTAAAGTCCACCTTTCTGATAATTGATCTATCAGTCAGGTTCTAAATCTGCTCATTCGAGAATCGATCTCTCGTTTGGGTATCCTCTTTGTCTGGAAATCGAACTTCCAATCAAAGTTTAAATTTCACCTTTCCGATAATCGATCTATTGGTCATGTTCTAAATCTGCTCATTCGGGAATCGATCTCCCATTTGGGTATTCGCTTTGTCTGGAAATCGATTTTCCAGTCAAAGTTTAAATTTCACCTTTTCGATAATTGATCTATCGGTCAGGTTCTAAATCTGCTCATTCGGGAATCAATCTCCCATTTGAGTATTCGCTTTGTCTGGAAATCGATCTTCTAGTCAAAGTTTAAAATTCACTTTTTAGATAATCAATATATCAGTTAGGTTCTAAATCTGCTCATTCAGGAATCGATCTCCCATTTGGGTATTCACTTTGTCTGGAAATCAATCTTCCAATCGAAGTTTAAATTTCACCTTTCTGATAATCGATCTATCAGTCAGGTTCTAAATCTATTCATTCGAGAATCGATCTCCTATCTGGGTATCTGCTTTATCTGGAAATCAATATTCCAGTCAAAGTTTAAATTTTGCCTTTCCGATAATTGATCTATCGGTCAGGTTCTAAATCCGCTCATTCGAGAATAGATCTCTTGTCTGGGTTTTCGCTTTATTTGGAAATCGATCTTCCAGTCAAAGTTTAAATTTCACCTTTTCGATAATTGATCTATCGGTCAGGTTCTAAATCTGCTCATTCGGGAATCAATCCACCGTCTGGGTATCTGCTTTGTCTGGAAATCGATTTTCCAGTCAAAGTTTAAATTTTTCCTTTTTCAATAATCAATATATCGGTCAGGTTCTAATTCCGCTCATTCGAGAATCGATCTCTCATTTGGGTATCCGCTTTGTCTGGAAATTGATCTTCTAGTCAAAATTTAAATTTCACCTTTTCGATAATCGATCTATCGGTCAGGTTCTAAATACGCTCATTCAAGAATCGGTCTCTCGTTTGGGTATCCACTTTCTCTGGAAATCAATCTTCCAATCAGGGTTTAAATTTCACCTCTTCAATAATCGATTTATCCGTCAGGTTCTAAATCCACTCATTCGAGAATCGATCTCTCAATAAAGTTTCCAGTTCCTAAACTCCGTTGATTTACTTCGGTCAACACCAACACATGTGATTTAATCTTCGAGTTCATCACACATGTTGGGGGTCCATTTGTTGACCTCATTTTTGTATGAGGTCTCTAATAGGATCCTAAAATCAATTCAAACTCAACTCAATTCATATCTCAACTTATCTAGATTTCATTCAAATCCAAACTTCAAATCCTCCAAATTTGAGCCCTTGCTGAGATCTCTAACTCCATAAACTAAATCAAAATCTGAAGGCTATAAAACCTTTAAATAGTTACAACCTATGCCATTGGACTTGTCATCCAGTGGATTTTGACCTTGAAGCTTTCTATAAAGCCTCCAATCACTTCCAGCAAGTTTTAAATATCAACCAAACTTGATGGATCCAAACCTAGACCCTAGGTCAACCTAGTTGACTAAGTAAATAGGCTCTTAAGGATTCAATTAGTCATTTTGATTGAATTGACCTTCCTAGACTTTGAGACCACCTCCAACAAACTCAAAACATCAAACCAAACTGGTTGAGCCCAAATTCGGTTCCTGGGTCAACCTGTTTGACCAAGTGAACCTAGGTTAACCTAAATACCTTTAATGTTTAAATAGGTTATTTTAACCCATTTGATATTTTAAACCACTTTCAAGCATTGAATCAATTCCAATCTATGGGCTCAACACATCTCAATCCATGGTCAATCAAAGTCAAGTCTAGTTGACCAAGTAAACATAATAAAATTTGGTCAATTTATTTGAATTCTTCTTTCAAACATTCAAACCTCAAATCATAGTCATTAAACCTTCTATAATTCAACACTCCCGCACCCATGGCATCCTCACAGTCAACTGGTCAACATTGTCAACAAACCCCTTTAAGTGGCCTAAATGCCCAAATGGCTTGACTCAAGCTTGATTAATCCCCACCAAATCACTCCAGCAGCTCTTTGAGGCCACTCCTTGCCACCTCAGCAGTCCACATGGCAGGGGGACTGGTCAAACAGTCAAACCAAGGGGTAAGAGAGGTCAAAGGTGGTCAAAACCTCTCTTAAAATTAATCCCATGTTATTTAAACTTCTCCAGCACATGGAATCTGCTCTAGAACCTTCTTAGGTTTTCTTCCAAGCCCGTGGATTGAAATCAAATGTCTCTTAATCAACCCTTGAGCTTATGTGAGACAAAATAGCCTTTCCACCTAGGATGTACCCTTGTCCTTGCACCTGTCCTTGCATCCAGCTTTCCAACCACTCCCTGGACAGGTGGAGGCCATCTGAGAGTCCAACTAGTTGATCCTAGCCCTCCATTCAACCTGGAGGGGATTGAATAGGAAAAAAGGCTCAAAAGAAACCTAATTGAAATCCTATCATTCTCTCACTACTCGAAGCCTCTCAGACCAAGGACTCTGTTTCATTGAGCTCCCTAGAGACCCTTACACATTTCCCGGGCCGAATCCAGTCGGTCAAAGCGATGGCCGACGATCTTTCGGCGAGATCCAGCTCAATCCATTCAAGGAGCTTTGCTGTTCGTTCTAGGCGATATCAGCTCATGGAATCTTCAGTAAATCGGAGCGTGGACAGTCTACAAGTGCAACAAATCTATAAGCGGTTCAAACCGTCCGAAAATCAAGGTGAAAATTGAAACCCTAGGGTTAGGTACATTAGTCTAAATAGCTTTTTATAAAGCTCATTTTAAGCTAGTTTAATTATTCCCCAAGATTTCTATTCATCTAGGGAATATATGTTTAAAATTTCATTATTTTTCATTAACTGTATCGAACGAACGGGTCAAAAAATGAATCCTAGGGCATTACTCATAGTCTCCGGCGAGTATATGCTTTTTGGACCATTGATCACTTGATCAATGGTCCAGATCGAGTCGTTCAATGCTCTCTTCCAACCGTGTATTCGATTTGGCACTCGGCTTTTGGTTCGGCAGTATCTGGACCCTTCATCCAGAACAGCGGGATAAAGTTTTCCGCCGTCCGATCTCCCCTTCGTGAGATAAGATCGTAGGATTTGATCAAGCCGTTAATTCTGAAATGCGGAGGATCGGACGGTCGTGATCATCTACCAATGTGGTTAAGTGAAACTACATGAGGCATCCGACGAGCGACGCGTGTCAACCGCCTCCACGACGTCATCCGACTCAACTCAATCATTACTGCCGCCACGTATTTTGATCGGGCGAATCTGGTGACATCACGTGGTCTTCGTCGCCGCCACGATTTGGTCGGACAGACCAACTCCTGCCATGCGTCCTGTCGGCACCCCCATCGGTTTAATTAGTTTTAAAATTAATTTTAATTAATTTTAAAACCATAAAACTTAATTAAATTGTAATAAATTAATTATTAAGCCAAAAAATAATATAATATATCAAATTTCTAAAAAAATTGATATCTTTAATTTAAAATTAAATTCAATTTAAAATATTATATATAATTTTTATTTTTTTTATTATTAAATATTTTATTTTCTTTAATTAATGATTAAAAAAAATTGATTAAAACCTTTTTTTTAATATCTCAATATCATCTTTTAAAATATACTTTAAACTTTTCAAAAACACATCTATTATTAAATTAAATTTAATTTAAATTATTTTAAATATTAATGATTTTTAAACAATTTTAAACTCATTTAATTAACTTAAATTTTCAAAAATTTCAAACAAATTCAAATTTATATATATATATATATATATATATATATATATATATAACCTATCAAAAGTTTCAAAAAATTGAGAATTTTACTTTAAAATTATTTTCAATACTTGAAAATTTAATTTATTTTAATTAATTTGAATTATTTGAATATTTTAATATTTAAATTATATTTAATTGAATATTATATTAAATATTTTGAACCGTTAATTTTATTTTCAAACAACCTTAAAAAAAATCCAGGGGATCTCTCATTAATGTTTTAAAATAATTTTGATTATATTTCAACTATTTTATTTTAAAATTTATATTTAGTTTATACTTATATATATGTATATTCTTATTTTAAAATCTATTTTAAAATTATATGTATTTTAGACCTTTGAGGGATCCATTGAAATTTTAAGCATGGATTAAGTCTATTTGAATATAATTAGTGGAGAATGATAGTTAATCAATGGATAATTACTTTGGTAAGTGTTCATTGATTAACTCTTTAATTAATTAACTTATGTTTAGTCTTTGCATGCTTAAGGTATACACACCACCTAGCCTAGGCTCTCCTAGTTTTAAGGACTTGATTGTGTTGCTATGTATATTTTCTTACATGTTGTTTAAGGGTTAGAGAAACTTTGATTTGAACCCATTCAAATTTAGTGTCATTAGGAACAATAATTAAGGACTCGTGTCTTAGTTAACCTAGTCAATCTAGGGAGAATTACACACATCCCTTTTGGGATGAAACATCAACCCAGAAAAATAATCTCATACACCTTTGATCAAATATATTATGATTTGATATTAATTTATCTTAAACAACTAGTAGATTTAGGTCACCCTTCATTAAGGGTCCTAATTTTCAATAAATCAAAGAAAATATATAAAAATCTAAAATAAACTTCATTCAATTTCAATCAACCTTAAAACAAACTTATAATCATTCAAAATCAAATAAAAACTTAAATCTCATTAAACCTAAATTAAACATTAATCACCCTTAATTAAGCATAAATTAAATAAATAAAATAAAATAAATATCAAATATGTGAAATAAATTCATTTAAAATCAAATAAAATCAGAAACATATTAATTTTAATTTTAAATAATTTTTTAATTATAAATTCATTAATAATTAACTAATTAAACAATTCCTTTAATAATTTATTAAATATACTAAATAAATCATAAAATTTATTAAAATTCATTTTAAAATCAATAAAATTTATAGATTAGTCTATTCAATTTAAATAAAATTTTGTAAAAAATTTCTAATTTTAATTTCATTAATAAATAATTTATTCTTAATTAAATTCATTAAAAACTCAACAAATCATTAAAAATTCTAAATATTATAATAAAATTTATTAAAAATTAAATTAAAATTTAATTCATTTAAACTAAATTAATTTGATAATTTTATTAATTAAAATTTATTTTAATCAATAAAATTTGATTATTAATTTAGATTAAATGGGTTAAGGCCTTTATGCCTAAAGCTTGATTCCTTTTGGAGGGCTTTAGGCATTTCGATTTAAAAGGCCTTTTAATACACATAAATAACAAAGAGATCCCATATGGGCTGTACACAAATCCTTTTAGGAAGGCACTAATACATTCAGATTTGGAGATCTTCAAACGAACTAATAATACACCGACCTTATGTGGCATACACGACTCCTTAGGGAAGATGTGTCATATTGCATTTGTATGATCCCTTTCTCCTTCTCTAATAAAAATTTAGGGACTCTCAAATGAATATCTGTCTTCCATATAAGATGGTTATTCATTCTAAAAGTCCTAGGACTTATAAATTGATAACTTCCTACACTTAGGAAGTTATCAATCTATAAGTTCTTTAAAACTAAATCAAATATCTCTAACATATAAAATTGGAATAATTTTAAAATTCAAATACACTCTACTTAAACTTCAATTAAATTCACATTTGGCCCTTAATAAATAAACTTTAATAATACGCGTAATTCAAGCAATAATTCCTATAAGACATATCCAAGCCACACTACCTCTTTCACACACTTAGATGCTTGCTAGGACTACCAACTTTAGCTTAGGTTAGGCCGGTGGTTTGTTGTGATTTTTTTGCGGGTGTCTTGCCTAGAGGGCACCCATGTGTATTTGCTTACTTTCCTGCAATTCATAACATACATATTTATTTTCTTTCTGTACACCAAAGTGCGGAGTGAATAAGTGAGGGCCGTGTATTTTACTTTTCTGTCTTTACTTTCCTGTATTTATAATTGTTCACAATGCACTCATAGCATAAATAATTATATAACTGCTTTACTTTCTTGCTTTTACTTACCTGCAAAGTAGAATGTTCTTAGGATCTGATGTACTTATAAAAAGAAATGTAAAGTTTTTATTTTCTATATTGTTTATATAGATTGAGTCTGTAAAGTGTCTAGAGTTTGTAAAAGAATTAAAAATAACTGCTTATACATATACAAACGGGGCTCCAAAAAAGTAATATCCTCCCTCAGGAGGATGTTCCTTTTTGGAATTCCATAGAAGACTTGGAGACTAAAGACCATAAGCAGTTGTATTTAATTCTACTCTCTTATAGGTTTAGAACCCAGGCTTGTTATCGGTGGGGCCTGACCACCTTTACTTTACTACAGACCCTGAGATGTAATCTATAAATTCTATATTAATAAAATTAGCTCTCTTTTACATATGCACTGTTTCATACATCATCAGCATTCATGTAGATTTTCTATTTATGTGAGCATATTATCCTGCATTTGATTAAATTTTTTTAACCATTGCTTGATTCTTAGGATAGAGCCATCTTAAATCTTGCATTCATAGACGATTGTTGTGGTTAGGATTATTAGCTGGCAGCCCACTCTAGGAAGGTGGTAAGTCCAAAATGTATACACCCTCTCCCTGTATATTCTTCCTTATAATCAAAATCTAAATCTTTCAAATTCAGTGTTAGAAATTATAATCCAAAGCCTGAGCATGAAAATTTAAATTAGCCCAAATATTTAGTTAAATTTGTATATAATTTTAAAATTAGTTAGTCTTCATTTAAATTAAGAGTTTTCTCTTAGGAGATGTGTTGAGTCTAGTAAATAGGTTGTTAGACCTAAGTTAATGTCCCAAGGCTACCAAGAGGGGGGGGGGTGAATTGGTATTTTAAAAATTTAAACCCTCTTTGAAAATGTGTTGAACCAAAATGAAAATTTTTATTAAGTTTTTATAGAAAACGTTTTTCAACCACAGAGTTTTTTAAACCAAAAATAAAATGCAGAAAAGTAAAAACAGTAAAGTAAATGACACCAGATTTATAGTGGTTCGGTCTAAACCAGACCTACATCCACTTCGCAGAGGCACCCTTTGAGTATTGCACTAATACCAATAGTGACTCTCCTTTTGCACCCACAGCAAGGTGGAGAAGCCTTTACAAAACACTCTTTTCACCACTACCCGGTACGGTAGAGAACCGTCGTCCTTTTACACAATCCCCAGTGTTGGCAGAGAACCGTCCGTCCTTTCACACTCTCCTAGTGTGGGCAGAAAACCCTTCATCCTTTCACACTCTCCTAGTATGGGCAGAGAACCCTTCGTCCTTTCACACTCTCCTAGTGTGGGCAGATAACCCTTCGGCTGTTTACACTCTCCAAGTGTCGGCAGCAAACCGGATCTCCTTGACAGATCTTCTCACAAGAATCTAGAAGGAAGAAAGAAAAGAGTGAAGTAATCCAAATTCACAAGTAGAGATTCTTACCTTTAAACTCTAAGTGAAGCCTTCACGCTCCAGTGGTAGGAATCCTCCTTTGAATGCACTCTTACACTCTCTCCTTGGCTATTCTCTTAAAAGGAATGAAGATCAAATGACAAAAAGATTGGGTGACAGTCTAATTTGGACTATATATACAAAAAATAAGAAAAACCGCCCAAAACTGGAAGTTTTCAATTCTGTACGCAGTGGATCGTCTCGTACGATCGTGGATTGTTCTGGACGATATTACTTAAAAGCCTTGAAACGAACATGTTTGTATATGTGTACGAAATGTTTTCGTACAAGCTGTTCGTCCCGTACGAACCAAGTTCGTCCGGTACGAAAGGTTAATACAAGGTCGGTTCCAAAAAAAACTGCAGAAAAACTGTTCTAAGTAAGAAAAACTGCAGTTCATCTAGACGAAAATTGATTCGTCCGGACGAAATTTTTACAGAGACCAGATCGTCCTAGACAATATTTAATTTCGTCTGAATGAAAATCTCACAAAGAGCAAATCGTCATGTACGATAATTTAATTTCGTCTGGATGAAAATCTTACAGAGACGAAATCGTCCTGTACGATATTTAATTTCATCTGGACGAAAATCTTACAGAGACCAGATCGTCCTATACGATATTTAATTTGGTCTGGACGAAAATCTTACAGAGAGCAAATCGTCATGTACGATACTTTAATTTCATCTGGACGAAAATCTTACAGAGAACAAATCATCCCGAACAATTTTTAATTTTGTCCTGGACGAATAGGACTTAGAAAGTTTTTCTGCCAGTTCCTATTCGTTCCATGTGATCTTAATAGGAAATAACTGTCTGATCGTCCCGTACGAACTGATATCGTCCCGTACGATCAGTATAAATTATATATGATCTCCTTATATATGTGTGTATATTTTTATTCACTCAATTACAATCGCTCTCTTTCAAGTTTATTTCAAAGAAAAGTACAAGCTTCAAATACACAAAGTATCTCATGCTGAATTTGTTTTGAAGTCTTCGTAGTCTGGAGTTCGATTTTCCTGAAATATTAGTACACACAAGAGCAAATACAAATCTTCTAAAATTGTTAGGAGATAACTACACATTTGAACAATAATGTTTGGAATCATCAAAACTATACAAGTTGCAAAAATGTAAAACATGCAAATAGCAACTATCTTAACAATCTCCCCCTTTTTATGATGGCAAAACAATTATTGTTTGTATGATCTCAAATTTAAAAAATCTCCTAAACACCCCCTAAATTGATGAATACATAAAAATAAGGAGGCATTTTGAATTAAAGAACAATATTTTTATTTTTCAAAAAAATTTAAATATAAAAAATACAAGACAATAACACAAGCCAAATGACACAAAATCAAAATACAAACAAACACAATTATTTCCTCCCCCTTTTGACAACAACAAAAAGTGAAGAAGAAATAGACAAGAAATATAAGTAATTGTATGAAAGCCATTTGAAAATTTAATCTAAAGAGTGATTGACATAAGGTATGCAATCTAGAACTAATAACATTAGGTAAATCATAGAAATTCATAGAATTTAAGAAGTGATATAACATTGTAAGTAAGAAGAATTTATCAAATACATGATTCAATTTAGATATTTGAGATATAGAAAATCATTACAAGGAAAATGAATAAAAATTATATATTTCAAAGTTCAATAGAAATATAAACGAACATAAGATCAATTTGAATTAAGAGATTGAAAGAATCTGGAAAGAAGAGAATTACCACATGTGGCTTTTGCACATCTTTTTCAAATTTGGGCACATTTTTGTGCATCTTTTTACATTGGGCTTATTTTGTGCCTCTTTTTCACATTTGCGAACCTTTGCGCATTCCTTTTGATTTTTGTACTCTTTGTACAATTTTCAAGAGTAATTGAAACCAATTCTTTCCAAGATCAATAATCTAAAATTTTAAATTTTTCTAAGTGCATAAATATCACTTGAGCAAAGAAATACAAAATAAGAAAGCATCTAAATTGCAACAATAATATTAATTTTTATGTAGTCTAAATGAATAGACATGAAATTAAAAATTCTAATTATAACAAGTTATAAAGAAATTTTAGATTAAGAAAGACTAGATTTTCTAATGAAATTAATCTCAAATTACAATCTAATTTAAGCACAATTAAGATTAAAAAGACTAATGAAATTCATAAAAAAATTAAATACATTTCAAAAACATTCCAAATTTAAAGCAAATACAACATATATTGATATTAATGAAAAGATTACAAAATCACTTCATAATATCAATACGAAAAAAATAAATACACTGAACTTTTAACACAACTAAAACAAACTAAAATAAACACTAATACAAGAAACATCTAGAAAATCATCACCCAAATCTCTATTCTTCTGAAAGAGGAGGAGGAATGCCACCAAATAAGTTGAAGTAGGAAGTCATCAACATAACATTGGTATTAATTTCATGAACTTCATTTCTTATACTACCAATGTCCTATTGCTACTGCTGAAGTTGAGCATCAATTTGATCAAATTGTTGATCAAAATAAGTCTCAAGTCTATCAAATTTCCCAATCAAATTATGATAATTTGATTGATGTGCAGATGTTTTCTCTCCTTCTTCTTCTTCAGAAGCACTGGCAGGTGCTTTCTTTTTTTGCTCCTTGAAGATTGCTCTAAAAGAAGCATCATTGTAGTAGACCGGCTCCTCATATTCTTCATCAGGATGCACTAGATTGTATTTCTTTTCCAAAATAAATGTAATCAAGTGACCCAATGAAATATTCCTTTTTCTTTTCTGATCAGCATATCCAATTTCAGAAAGCCCATAAAGATTGTCTAAGATTAGTTGGGCTTCATCAATAGGAGTATTATTCATAATAAAAAAAGTCACAACAGAAAGGAGTGGAGTAATGTTGAT
Organism: Dendrobium officinale; assembly: GCA_019514585.1. Taxonomy (NCBI): domain Eukaryota; kingdom Viridiplantae; phylum Streptophyta; class Magnoliopsida; order Asparagales; family Orchidaceae; genus Dendrobium; species Dendrobium officinale. The sequence goes on along the minus strand of CM033683.1, from coordinate 47,185,686 downwards.
CCTATCACCAGCTTTCGGAATAATAGAAGATCTAAGAATGTGCTGGATGATTCGAGCATTTTTGGTCATTCCAAAAACTTTAGCAATATGATAATTTAAGCCATTTCCTTTAATCACCCAATTAATTTCAAACCATTTGAAGGTGTCATCATTCATAAGAGTGTGGGCTCTAGAATCTTCAGTTCTTAAGTTAAGAAAAGCACCTAAGTCATGCTTAGTGATTTCAACTTTTTGTTTAAACACATAAGAACTAACAGAAGAGTGATCGAAGTTGAAACTCATATTGGCTAGGAAGTAAAGGAAAGCTTGTCTGTTGTAGAGGTGGATGATAGATAAGATAAATCCAAACTGAGTGGAAGCAAAAAGGTGCATTATCTTGAAGTTTATCTCACTTTGAATCAGAATGCAAAAAGGAGTGATTTTTGCAGAAGCAAATCTAGGAAAGGATTCCTCATTTGCTTCTGAAAGAAAGTTTTCAGAAGCATTCCTATGAGGTTTCTTTGCTAACACCTTTTGTCACTTGCTAGAGGAGGCCATTGTTGATTTGGAAGTCGAAAGGGACTGAAAGAGATGTTTGGAGATGTGATTGTTGAGTTAGAAAGCCTTCTTATTTAAAGAAAATGATACGTTCATCCTGGACAAAAATGTTCGTCCTGGACGAAAAATGTTCGTCCTGGACGAAAATTATCGTTCGTCTGGACGAAACAATTTCGTACAGACGATTAAATTTGTCCAAAATGTAATGATTTTTTGTAATCAACATAATTTATGATACGTCCTTTCGTACAGACTTTTTGACTTGACTGATCGTACAGATGAAAAAATTTCGTACAGACTATCAAAAGTTAATTCGTTTTGATGTCAGTTGAAAACCGTCCCCCGCTATGAATCGACGTATGTTCGTCTGGACGAACCAAAAGTTCGTACAGATGAAGTTCACAATTAAAACTGCCTTATCAATTCAACTGCTGCATTCAATCGTCCCGACGTTTGAAAAAAAAAAATTTCGTCCTGGACGATCATTCAGATCGTACAGACGAACTACATTAAAAATTGCTCTCAAGACGTTTCAAATCACGCAAACTGAATTTTACACACATCGTCCCGTACAAAAAATTTCGTCCCGGATGATTTCCACATTTTTGGATTTTTGAATTTTTATTAAAGAAAATCAAATAAAACACAAATCACAATACACTATGACAAATGCAGAGACTCTAAAAATAAAATCACTCAAAACACACAAAAAAAATCACAAAAACAAAAATCATAAAAACATAAACTACGAAAATATAAATATCAATGTTGCAAAAACATTATTATTTAAGCATTCAAATCAATTACACCAAGCCTTGTTCTTAATGTACTGAAAGTATCAAAGGCTAAAGGTTTTGTAAAAATGTCTGCAAGTTGATTTTCAGTTGAAACATGAGTAAGTTCAATTTCTCCCTTGGATACATGATCCCTTATGAAATGATGCCTTATGTCAATATGTTTGGTTCTAGAATGTTGAATAGGATTTTTGGAAATGCAAATAGCACTAGTATTGTCACAATAAATTGGAATAGTGCCTATAGTTAATCCTAAATCAATCAACTGTTGTTTTAATCAAAGTACTTGTGCCACACAACTTCCTAATGCAATGTATTATGCTTCTGCAGTAGATAGGGCCACTGAATTTTGTTTTCTACTAGACCATGAAACTAATGAATTTACAATGAATTGATATGTTTCAGAAGTGCTTTTCCTATCCACTCTATAGCCTGCAAAGTTAGAATCTGAATAACCAATAATTTTAAATGAAGAGCTAAACTTAGGATACCAAATTCCTAAGTTCTGAGTTCCTAGTAAGTATCTTAATATCCTTTTCACTGCTGTCAAATGTGATTCTTTTGGATCTGATTGAAATCTAGCACATAAGCAAACACTGAACATAATATCTGGTCGGCTAGCAGTCAAGTAAAGTAAAGATCCAATTATCCCTCTAAATTTTTTTAGATCAACAGATTTTCCCTTAAGGTCCTTATCCAACTGAACTGAGGAACTCATTGGTGTACTAACAGGTTTAGCATTGTCCATTTCATATTTTTTTAGGATGTCCTTAATATATTTAGTTTGACTAAGAAATGTACCTTTCTCAAGTTGCTTAATGCTAAAACCTAGAAAGTAATTTAAATCTCCCATTAGACTCATTTCAAATTCACTACTCATTATTTTAGAAAAATCATCACAAAGATTTTTATTTGAAGATCCAAAAATGATATCATCCACATAAATTTGAATAATGAGTATATCCTTTCCAAATTTCTTTAAAAAGAGAGTTGTATCCACACTTCCTTTTTCAAAAGATTTTTTAAGTAGGAAGGTGCTCAACCTCTCATACCAAGCCCTAGGTGCCTGTTTCAATCTATATAATGCCTTTTTTAACTTGAAAACATGATTTGGGTATTTAGAATTTTCAAAACCTGGAGGTTGTTCTACAAAAACATCTTCCTCAATTACCTTATTTAAAAAGGCACTTTTGACATCCATTTGAAAGAATTTAAAATCTTTAAAACAGGCAAAAATAAGTAAAACCCTAATTGCTTCAAGTCTAGCTACAGGGGCAAAAGTCTCCTCAAAATTAATTCCTTTAATTTGATTATACCCCTTAGCAACTAATCTAACCTTATTTCTAATGACTACTCCTGAGTCATTCATTTTATTTTTGAACACCCACTTGGTTCCAACAACACTTTGTTCTTTTGGCCTTGAAGTTAATTCCCAAACTTCATTTCTTACAAATTGATTCAACTCTTCTTGCATGGTCAATATTTAAAATTTATCAGAAAGTGCTTGATCAATGTTAGCGGGTTCAATAGTTGAAATAAAGGCTGAATGATTGACTTTCTTGTTTAATCCACGCCTAGTTCTAACACCCTCATTAGGTTCACCTATAATCAAATTCCTTGGGTGGTTTTTAGAAAATCTCAAATCTCTAGGCAAAGGATTTTCTCTTTCCAAATTCTCTTCCATAGTTTCTTCCAAATTTATTCTATCAATCTTTTGGGAGTTTTCCTCAATCTCATCTTCAACAACATTTGGCTCTTCAAAATTTCCAGATTCATCAAATACAACATGTGTGGTTTCTTCAATGATCAAAGTTCTTTTGTTGAATACTCTATAAGATTTTCTAACACTTGAATATCAACAAAAATTCATTCATCTGATTTTAGATCAAATTTTCCTAAGGCAAATTTTTCATTATTATGAATGAACACCTTACAACCAAAAACATGCAAATGAGACAAATTAGGTGTTATACCTTTTAGCAACTCATAGGGTGTTTTATTTAAATTTGATCTCACATTCACCCTATTCAGAACATAGCATGCAGTGCTAACCGCCTCAGCCCAAAAAATATCTAGGAAGTGAGTATTCGGCCAACATTGCTCGGGCGGCTTCTATTAATGTTCTGTTTTTCCTCTCAACTACCCCATTTTGTTGAGGGGTTCTAAGTGCAGAAAAATTGTGATCAATCCCTTTTTCTTTATAAAAATTTTCAAATCTTTCATTTTCAAATTCTCCTCCATTATCACTTTGTATAGAAATTATTTCACTCCCTAGTTTTCTTTGAATCCAAGTTGAAAAATTTCTGAATTCCTCAAACGATTCACTCTTATGAAAAATAAATCTAACCCAAGTGAATCTTGAGAAATCATCCACTATAACAAATCCGTATACCTTCCCTCCTAGACTTACAGTTCCTATAGGTCCAAAAAGATCCATATAAAGAATTTCTAATGATTTACTAGTTCTAAGATCCTTATTAGACTTAAAAGATGACTTCACTTGTTTTCCTAATTGACATGCATCACAAAGGTGGTCCTTAGTAAAGTCTAATTTTGGTATAATCACTAAATTTTTTTAGGTAATTCTCCTAAGATTTTTCATACTAGAATGACAAAGTCTCCTATGCCAAAGCCATGATTCATCAGAAATAGTTTTCAAACAGAAAGCAGTAGGAGATTGAATACAATTTAAATCTAGCATGTAAACATTGTTTACCCTTTTTCCATTGAAAACATTTTTCCCATTTAGGCTTAATATACAGCTAGTAGGTAAAAATTTAACATTATAGCCCTTATCACATAGCTGATTTATACTTAACAAATTATGCTTTAAGCCTTCAACCAATAACACATTATCTATGAAAAAGTTTTTCAAATTTCCAATCATACCTGATCCAACCACTTTCTTTGTGGTATTATCTCCAAGTGTAACCTTACCTCCACTCCTGGCTTCCAGCGTTATGAATTTAGTAGTATCTCCAATCATATGCTTTGAACATCCGCTGTCCAGGTACCATATGCTCTCACGAGGTCTTGTGTGAGACCAACCCTGCAAAAATATCAAATGTTAGACCTGGGAACCCAAACAAGTTTGAGTTCACCTTTTAGCAATTTATAATCAGATGTATGTATGATATGTCTAGGTTTATGCATATTTATTTTCTTGCTTTTATAGTGGTTTGGTCTAAACTAGACCTACATCCACTCCCCAAAGGCACCCTCTGAGTATTGCACTAATACCAAAAGTGACTCTCCTTTTGCACCCACAGCAAGGCGGAGAAGCCTTTACATAATACTCTTTTCA
>CM033683.1:47143551-47176051 GCA_019514585.1 Dendrobium officinale | reverse complement strand
TGAAAGCCTCCTTACGATACGTAGCCTCGTGTCTTAAGGTATTCAATCCTTAAAAAATTATTAATATGGTGTGTAGTGTGATTAGTAATCATGTGATTTAATTAATTAAGTTAGTCTTTTGCTGAATTTTTTTATGATTTATTGAATTTTTATATATTTTTAATTGTTTAATTGAATGTTATTTGACCAAATATTGACTATTTTTATTTACATTAAGTTCTAAAAATTCAATATTTTTTCTTAAATATTTCATCTAATTATAAGTATAATTCCTTTGATTTTTGTCATTTACATTTTTCTATACATAGTTATGATTTTTACACATTCAATTGAGTTTAATGAATTAAATAATTCAAGTTATTAGGGAATTTTTTTATTAATGTCTAAATCAATTCCAAAAACCTTGAAGTCTCCCCCAAAAGTTAGTAATGCTTCTTAGGGATGATTATAAGTGATTGGAATAATTTAGTTTACTTAACTTATTTTTAAATTCTATAATTTAATAAATTCAATTTTATTATTATTTAATTACTTTTTATTTTGAAGATTTATGATGGGACTTTTAATTTACCTATATTATGCATTTAAATTTTAGTAGTATGATATTTAATTTATATTTTTTAGATATAATTTGAGATAATTATGATGTAATCATGATTCTAGGTCATTTATGTGACTAAATTTAGGGTCCAATAATTAGCAATCCAAATAAACTCCAAATCTATTAAAATTTGATAAATATGTTCACCTAAAAATATGCTTCAAACCCACTGAAATCCAAGAAATGAAATCCTTCCTATACTTTTGGGACTTTAATTCAAGAAATCTAATCACTTGATGGGGTTGAAATCATGGAAATCTAATCCTTACAGTAATTTGAACCCACCATAGTAAAAAGAAAGCATAATTTTGTGTGCATTTAGAGCAATGAATTTTCAAAATTTTGGATCAAATTATGACACATATCTTTAAAAATTTAATCCACATAATTCCATTAATCATCATGGCCTAGAAACATTAGGGTATGAACACACATACCCTAGTTTACTATGTCCAAATTTAAGTTCAATTCACTACAGAAAAATATGTCATTACAGTTAAGAGTTTTTGGCGGATAAAGAAATGGCAGAATCAGTAAAATATAAGTTAATAAATTTTTGGCATAATTTTTGCCATACAAATACCAGCGTCTATTCTGTCGGTTTTTTGCAGAAAATAGATATTTTTCGATGAAAATTACTTTAATTTTTACTGGTGGAATTACCGAAGAAATTTGTGATGGCTTACTTAAACTTGACAAATTTGTACCAATGCATTTTTCACTGATGACCTGGGTGATAGATAATCCACTGAAAATGCGATGTAACGAGCCCTATTTTGACCCCCTCTGCCATCTTTCTTTTCATTCTTATCATTTCTTCACACTTGCTTCACTTACCGACTCTGAATGTGATAAGATTCTTACTGAATTCTACCAAACCTCAAACATGACCGGACCTCACTGAGTCTGCCGAACCCCTAATGTGATCGGACCCTCATTGACTCTACCAAAATTGCACCGTTCTTCTCTTAGCATGGCTTGCATCCGAGAGCTACCCAAAATGCTACCACGCTCACCAGCATTTTCTACCTTCAGCTGATATTCACTTTAGAAAGGGACTCTTTTGTTAACTTGAATTAGCAATAACATTATAATAAGACAATATCATGAATTATTTACTTTGATTCTTCGTAAAATATTAAGCACTTCAGCCATAGCAACTAGAATTTTTGACAAGTTCTACATAAAATGAAAATTTTGAAATTAGGGAAAGTTAACTTAATGCCAAAATAAACAAAATTAAGACATTTGGTATCAAAGGCCTTGGTTCAAGTAGTAAATTCCTTGATTTTCAGGATATAGTTCAAGACATAATGATTATATCATGAAGGATATCTTGCCCCCTTTATAGAATTAAAATTTTGTTTGATCATATACCTTCAAAATAGTAAAATATAAGAGATAGGTTTTATCCTTAAAAATTTGAGGCGATCTTCAGGCGATTTAGGGTTCTATCTCCTGCTCGACTGGTTTATCCCTCCTAGCTTGGTTTTTCAATTATTTTCATTTGTTTTCTCTCAATTTTTCTCTTTCATGCTTTTTCCTTCAATGGTTTTAGGGTTTTTCAAGTTTCTTGGGTGCTGGGAGATGATGACTCCCTCATCATCCAACCCATCAACAGCTTCTTTTCTTGAGGGTAAAACTCAGTCTTTTAAAGATGCTTCGACTGGTTCTTTAGCATCCTCTCCTATATTGAAGTTCGTTCATTCCTCTTTTAAGGGCTATCTGACCTTACTATTTGAGGATTACGTGGTTGAATAGTTGGTAGCTCATTAACTTCCGTGGGGAAATTTTTTCTTAAGCGGCCGAATCTTAATGTTATTCGTAAAATTTTTTCTTAACTGAAAGCTATCCAATTCATTTCATATAAGTTTATTAGATCAAAGGCATGTTACTATTCAACTTACTAATGATCTAGATTATAGCCATATATTAGCTAGGAGATTGTATTATATACAAGTTTACCAAATGTGATTGCTCAAATGGACTTTGGAATTTAGTGTTAGGGAAGAATCTCCGTTTGCACCGGGATGGATTTCTTTCCCTAATTTGAGACTTCATTTTTTTAATCATCAAATCCTATTTGGTTTGGCTTCAATTTTTTGAAGGTCGTTACAAATGGACCAAGCCACTGCTTCTGTTTCTCATCCTTCTGTGGCTAGGTTTTGATGGAATTGGATGTTTCTAGGAAACATCCTAATGAGAATTAGATTGGCTCAGAGGTGAAGGATTTTTTCAAAAAAGTGGATTTTGAAACCTTACATATCTTTTGTTCTTATTGTAAGATGTATGGTCATGGAATTAACGACTGCTTTCGAAAACACCCCCATCTTTATAAAGAGAAGGATTCATCTAAATAAATGCAAGGGGATAAAGCCAATATGATTTATCATGTTGTTACTACTCCTAACCTTGTCATTTTATAGGGTAATACCTCTAACCCGTCTCAAATTATTGAGGAGCCATTGGTTTTAACTGGAGATTCTCTTGAACCATTTGTTTCTAATGTTGTTATTTTGAATCATGATCAGGTAGTTAATGCTAAAACTTCTTCTAATATTCTTGTTGTGTATGAGAATAATGTGGAGCAAACTTTGCCTAATATTCATACCTATAATGATGTTATTGTATGATTATCAAAAATTTATTAGATTTGAATGGTAATATGCTTTCTCACCACCTCTATAATCCCTTGAATGAATAGGATAATGAGATTGAAGCTATTGAAATTCTGTTGGAGGAAGGTGAACTTGTTTCTATGGAGAATATCTCTCCTCTCAAAAAAAGCATTGAATGAATTGATGTGAGGGATAAATTTAATATGGAGGATGACAGAATGTTTATGGAGGATGAATGCCCTCAACAGATTAGTCAAGAGTTCCAACAAAATGATAGTAACACTCCCTCAACTTCTCATTATAATAGTGATGTCTTTAGTTATACTGAGGATATGTGAATTGTTGATAAATGTTTTTCTAAGGATGATAATGATATTAGTTTCATTATGGTTCATAGTAAATGAGGTAGGAAGAAACATCGTGTTATATTGCAATCTCCTTGAACCACTCACTCGCATACTACTCATTAATTTTGTTTTTATGTTCTACTATTTGGAATGTGAGGGGTATTGAATGTCCCTCTTCTAGAATTCGTGTTAAGAATCTTTGTCGTGTTCATAATATTTCTATTCTTGTGCTACTTGAACCCCTTATTTCTTCTTCAAGGTTGATTAGCACCTCTCAGTTTTTTAGTTTTAATTATGCAATTTTGAATGTGGCTAACAAGATTTGGGTTTTTTTGGAAAGACCTGATTAAAATTAATGTTATTTGTGATTTTACTCAAGTGATGCATTGTCAAGTTGAAGTTTTCAATTTTCATTATTGTGCTTCCTTTGTGTATGTTTCTTCCTCTCGTTACATCAGTAAATTGCTTTAAATCATTAATTTTCATAGTATTTGCAATTTGCCTTAGCTCGTTGGTGGAGAATTCAATGTTATTGCTAACTCCTCTGAGAGTATAGGAGGTTCTTCTCCTTCTTTTCAATATATGAAGGATTTTAGTAATATAATTTTTTATTATAATTTAATTGATGTTGGTTTTTCTAGTAACAATTTCACTTGGAACAAGGGTCATTTGTGGCAACGGTTGGACCATGTGTTTTTTAATGACTATTGACTTAATGCTTTTAATTTCATTAATGTGCAGCATCTTAGCAGCACTCTATATAATAGCCCTCCTTTGCTTATTAGCCTGAATTTTAGACAATTCAATGGTTCCTCTTATTTTAGATTTCAAAACATGTGGTTACTACATGATTCTTTTTTAGATCTTGTTCAAAATAATTGGTAAGCCCCTTTACATCTGAATAACTCTTGTTTTGGTATGAGGAAACTTTGGTTTAAGCTAAAAAGGCTTAAGCAGGTTTTCAATTGGTGGAACTATAATGTTTTTAGAAACCTTTTTTCTAATATTTTGAAAACTAAGCAACTTGTTGATAATATTGACCTTTCTTGTCAAATTGGTCCTAATGATGCTAAATTCTCTCTAAAATGCTAAAGAGGATCTTTTTAAATTCCATTCTTGGGAAGATGTTTTTTGGAAGCAAAAAGATACTACTAAGAACTTGGTCAAAGGTTATAACAGTACTAAGTTTTTTTATGCGTTGGTTAAAAGGAAAAGGGCTAAAAATTGTATCAACAAAATTCAACTAGAGGATGGTTTTGTTTTTGAGAACAATGAGGAGATTGCTAATTTAGTTGTTTAACATTTTCAAACTCGTCTTAATAACAATTTTAATCTAGGATAGATTATTAATCATTCTTTTATTCCTAGCCTTATATCTTAAGAGAAGAATGTGAATCTCACTATGCCTCCTTTTGAGGATGTTAGATATACTCTATTTGATATTAATAGTGATTATGTGGCTTGGTCGGATGGGTTTACTACTCAATATTTTTCAAAAAGCATGGCACATTATTAATATTGATATTTTTGCTTCTATTTTAGATTTTTTGCTGTCAATTCTATCCCAAAATTTTTTTACTTCTACCTCTATTTATTCCAAAAAAAATAACTCTGTCAACACTTTGAATGATTTTAGACCTATCAGTCTATGTTCCTCTTTTAACAAATTGATTTACAAAATTCTCATGAATCGTCTTACCTTTCTTTTACCTAAAATTATCTCTCCTTCTTAAATGGGTTTTGTGAAAGATAGGGTCATTATGGATAATATTTTGTTGGCTCAAGAATTCTATCATGATTTGGATATTAAAGTAATAGGAGGGAATTTAATTCTTAAGCTTGATATTGCCTAGGCTTATGACAATATTGATTGGAATTTTATTTATCATATTCTGGAGTTTTTTTGTTTCAATTTAGTTTTTATTAAACTTATTAAGAACTGTATTAAAGATGTCTATTTTTTCTATTTTTGTTAATGGCTCTAATAATGGTTTTTTTTAAATATTCTCATGATTTATGGCAAGTTGACCCTATTTCTCCTGCTCTTTTATTATTGATGTTGAATTTTTATCTAGGGGTCTTACCAATCTTTTTGAAAATAATCCTAGTCTCTATTTTAGAACTTTGTGTGGTTTTCCCATATCTCACTTATGTTTTGCGGATGTTTTTATTGTATTTACCAATGCTTCTATCAATAGAATTCATAAACTTATGGATTTTTTTAATCAATTTGAGATGGTTAGTGGCTTATCTCTTAGCAAGAATAAAGGTTTTTTATTGCTTCTAAGAGGATTTCTAATGATCATAGTTCAGCCATTAAATAATTAAATAGTTTTATGCATGCTCATTTACCCATTAAGTACCTTGGTGTGCCCCTTTTTAAAGGTAGAAGGAAAACTTTTCTTTTTGATGATCTTATTTCTTTTATTCATAATAAGCTTGTGTCATGGGAGTCTAATTTTTTTAGCTTTGGTGGTAGAGTTACTCTTATCAAAAGGGTTCTCTGCTATTTACCAGTTTATAGATTTCAAACTATTCTTCTGACTCAAGTTGTTTGTAATAGAATTCCTAAGCTTATCAATAAATATTTTTGCAAAGGTACTTCTACTAATTCCAAAATTACTTGGGCTGCTCGGTAAAAATGTTCTGGTGTTTTAACTGAAGTTACTTTAGGAAGCAAGAATATGAACGATTTATCTATGGATTTTTCTTTTAAAATTTAGTATAGTTTTTGTGCTAAAGTTAGCTTTTGGGATAAATTTTTGTTTTCCAAATATTGTGTTGGCAAGCATGCTACTATTTTTTTCTTTAAGCAAGGTGACTTTAGAGTGTGGCAAAGGCTTTACAAGGTTAAATGGGATGTTGAGCCCTTCATTTCTAGGGGGCTTAGTGAAGGTAATACTTTCTTTTGGAAAGATCAGTGGTTAGGTAATCAGTCTATTGATTCTATTTTGAATTCTTCCTCTATAACTTCGATTAAGGTTAAATATATCTTTAAAGATAATTGTTGGGAGTATGAGAAACTTTCTAATGTTGTTCCTGATTGCATTATTCATAAAATTTTGAACTTGCCTATTAATATTGCTAGTAAGGATATTATCTTATGTGATATTTCCAATGATGATGCTTTTCACTAAAAGAGTGCTTGACATGTTTTTAGATCTAGAAGAAATATTGATAATATTTTTTTCATGATTTGGCATCAGAGCATTCCTACTACTGTGGCCCGCTTTGCTTGAAAATTTTTAAATAAATTTATTCTAACAGATGATAATCTTACCAAAAATGATTTTATGTTTCTTTCCAAATGTCAATGTGGTTACCATTTGGAGAATATGCAACATAGTTTTATTTCTGCTCCTGTTGTTGTGATAACATGGGTCTATTTTGATGATTTATTTAAGTTAAATTATTTTAATGCGCATTTACCCTCAAATCTGTGCTTAATGCTTAGTTCTTGAATTCTAAAGGATACATTCATAATGTTATTCCTTCTATCATTTTATGGTTCTTATGGTTGGAGAGGAATAATTCTCTCTTTAATGATATTTAAATGAATCATCATAAGGTTATTCTAAAGTTGAAGGATAAAGTTTTGTCTCTTGTGGATGTTAAACTACTCTTTGTGAAGAATTTTAAAAACTATTACTTTGTTGGGAATACTTTGGGTCTTAACTTGCAGGGGGATCCTACTGCTTTAAAGGTTAATATTATCTATTAGAACAAACCCCAGTAAATTTTTTAATTAAATGTTGATGGTGCTAGTAATGGCTCTTCTATGGGATGTGGTGGTGCTATCAAATATAGTAATGGTACCCTTATGCATTTGCCGGTCCTATTCAGAATGGTAATAAATTTGTTGATATCACCATGGAGATTCTTTATGGTATTAAGTTATGTATCTCTCTTAACTTAACTAACTGGTTTATAAAGGTTAATTTGAATTATGATTTATAATTCCTTTATGCTGATGATGATAAGTATTGCTTCCTAGATCTCTTATATCAAGTTAGGGAAATAAAAAATCTATTGATTTTTTTGAATTATCTATTTTATCATATTAATTATCTATTTTTATTGAAGCATTAGCTTTCTCTTCAACAGAAACAGTATTAGTGAGAGAAACTTTGAGGAAATGGTTCAAATTTTTCACGAGAATTCAAATTCTTCTCTTCGCGGGAGTTGCGGAGCTTGATGGCGGCGGACATTCGCCGGTAACTTCAGGTCGGCAGAGCTACAGAAGTTCGTCGTTCAAATCTGAAGGTCATGAATGGTTCATCCCGCCCAATGCTCTCCCCACTGGCATTCGACAATGAAAATGTTGGATTTGGTCTGCTCAACAAATCCAAAAGCAACAAAGGAATTGTTATAAAAGAAGGAGGATTAATAGCAAGGAGAGAACCAAAGGTAACCGGGAAAGGAAAGAGTATAGCTATTGAAGAAGATTTTAAAAAATTACTTAAAGAAAGGATTGCATTTATACCCTCTGAAGCTCCAGATGCTTCATCATCTTCGAAATCAATTTTGATTGACAGCCCCTCTTCCAATGGAATTACAAATGGCAAAGAGATGAAGATGCTAGTTCGTAATTGGTCGGGAAGTCCAAGTTCTATAAACAAGGAAAAATTGGAAGAAAGGAAGATCTCAGCTGAACAGCAGATGAATGGTGAACGAGAGAAAATCTTATTCTCTGATTTATTAAAAGTCAGATAGGTAGAGTCAACTGATAAAGGAGTCTGTGGAGATGTTGTTCCAAGCTTGAACTAAGATTATGATGGAGAAATAAAGAATGCGTGGAGGGAAAAGGTAAATATCAAAGTATCAGAATTACAGCTGGGCAATTTCATTGCTGAAGACAGTGTGACAGTTAAATTACATGAGCAAAATGAAAAAGAAAATGCAGACAAGCTCTGTAACTCAATTGTCATTAAGGTATTTGGTTGGGATCCTCCTTTAAGAATTATTAGTTCTGAGCTCAAGAGACAGTGGATGCAGTTTAGGAAATTTCATTTAACTATGCTAGGCATGGGATGGGTGCTATGTTCTTTTTATGAACCAGAGCACATGGAATCCGTGATGACAAATGGTCCATGGTTTGGAAACGGGAAATTTATTGGTATGGATAAATGGTCCCAAAAATTTTCTACAAACTCTCTAAAGGGACTAACTGCTCCGATTTGGATTAGAATGCCAAATCTACCTCTACAATGTTGGGATAATATCAATCTTTATAGGACTGCATCGATGGTTGGGAAACCATATTTGATTGATGGAAACATGTTCTAATGGGGAAGGAGAGAATTCGGAAGAGTATTTGTCCGGATTCAGCATGATAGCAAGCTACCTCTTGGTGTTTGGGTTGAAGGGAAAGCTGGAAGATTTTACCAAAGAATTGAGTATGAACGAGTTCCAAATTTCTATTTCAAGTGTGGTCTAATTGGCCACAATATTGAAGGTTGCAAAGAAGGTGTAGAAGATAAAATCAAAGCAGGAAAAGATTTTGTCTATGAAAATGTTAATACAGAAAAATCTATAGAAGAACCTGGTTATGGGCCATGGCTAATCGTAAATAGAGGAAGGAAGAAATCCATTTATCAGAATCAAAATCAAGTTAATAGCCATCAACAACAAAAAAAATTGTGGAGGAAAATGGAGGCCACAAGGTTTTCTGGGAATGCTAATAAGAAGAATTTAGGATCTGCTCAAGTTTTTACTGAAGATCCTATAGTCAAAGACACTGAGCAAGAAGTAATAGTTGAAGATCAACCAAGGCATGATTGTGAATCTGAAATTAACATTCCAGGTGGCGTGAGCATTCTAAAAAAATCCAGTAACAACAAATTCAATTTATTGACCAGACAAGTGAAAGAGGGGGAAATAGTTCCAGAATTCACTATTGAAGATCAAGTCACGGAAGGACCTCCAAACAAGACAATTACTGGATCCAGTAGTATCATAACTCCTTTGATACATTGTAGTGAAGATGAAAGTATTATAGTGAAGAAGATAAAATCCAAGCAATGAAGGACTTGGGTCCTATCAGTTCAAACTTGAGAAGTAGGAGGATGGAAATGGAAGCCAAAGGTACCTTGGGGATTCAATCCCTCATAACTCATTAATGTATTCATTTGCTTCTTGGAATTGTAGAGGAGCAAAGAAGAGGAGTGCTTCTCTATTCCTTAAAGAATTTGTTAGATTGCATAATGTGATTTTCGTGGGATTGTTGGAAACTAAATTAACTTCTATTGAAAGGAAAGAAGTTAATTATCTTATTGGAGATAGCTGGAATTATGCTATGGTATCCTCTAATGGATTATCAGGTGGCATTATTGTTTTATGGAATGCAAATGTAGCTGATTTTACAATGGTTGATTCTTCTAATCATTGCATTATTGGAAACCTTTTGATCAATAATAACAGCAAATGGAGGGTGGTTGTTGTTTATGCAAATAAAGATTGCTATAAAAGGAGGGAACTTTGGGAGAAGCTAGAGATCCATTCATCAATTGAAGGCCCTATGGTGGTTGCTGGAGATTTCAACTGTCTCACTTCAAGAGAAGAAAAAAAAAGGAGTGAAAAGGTTCCAATATACTCAAGGTTCAAAGGAAATGGAGTCATTTTTCTCCAACAATGATTACCATGAGGTTCCAATAAGCTTCATTGGTCCCCGGTTCACCTGGTGCAACAACAAAATTGGAGGAGCTCGGATATTAGAAAAGCTTGGCAGGTGTTTTCTTTACTCAAATGCATTAAATTTATCTTCTCAATTGATTATAAAGCACTTAGCTAGAGTAGCTTCCGATCATGGCCCTGTAATCCTTAATATCCTCAATTTGAAACTTCCATCTATTAAATATATTAAGTTTGAGGATGTATGGATTTCTTATCCGGCTGCACTTAAGGTGGTCAAGAAGGCTTGGGCCATTAACTATCATGGAAGTCATGCTCACATTTTAAAATCAAAATTTAGAAGATCTCTAAGATCTTTATTCTTTTGGAGTAAGGCTAAGAAGGTGAGCCTGAATTTAGCTAAAGATAAGTTGATGGAGGATATACTGGAACTTCAAAATCTAGAAGCTGAAATGGGTTATCTGTCTATTGAAGATCGCTGGAAATTAAAAGTCAAAGTGTTGGAGTTGAATTATACATTGGCTAGATTGAACACTTGGTGAAAACAAAGAGCTAAAGTTAAATGGATGATTGATGAATATTGAAATTCTAAGTTTTTTCATTCCTATGCTAGTGCAAAAAGAAGGTTGAACAACATTGTGAAGATAAAGGATGAGGATGGAAATGTTCTTGAAGAGCAAAATCAAATTGAGGAAATTCTTATCAGGATCTTCAAACAAAAGTGGAGGTATAGGGAGAGCTTGCTCGAGGGATGGCCCAAACCGAATGTTACCTTGAATTATGGAGACATAACTTGGCTGGATAGAGATTTATCGGTGGAAGAGGTTGAGCTGGTAATAAAAGATTTGGGGAACAACATTGCACCAGGTTGTGATGGGATCACTTATTCTTTTTTGAGATCTTATTGGGATATTATTAAACATGATTTTTTGAATGATATCACTTATTTTCTCCTGCATGGAGAAATGGATAAGTCTTGGAAAGATACTTTGATAGTTTTAATTCCAAAGGTTTCAAATCTTTTGACTCCTCCAAACTTTAGGCCAATCAGCCTTTGTAACTCTGTATACAAAGTGGCGGCTAAAGTTATTCTTAATAGGCTTGATTTAATTATTCCCAAAGTCATTTCAGAGGAGCAAGCGGCATTCATCCAAGGGAGATCTATTTCAGATCTTGTTTTGATTGCTCAAGAGGTGTTTCACAAATTCAGGTTTCCCAATTCTACTAAAGGGTTAGTAGCTTACAAGATTTACATGGAACAAGCTTATGACTCAATGAGTTGGGATACTCTTGAAGGAGTCTTGAAGTACTTTGAATTCCCTCCATTATTCTCTAAATTAATTTTAAAATGTGTGTTAATGCCAAGGTTTTCTATTATTATTAATGGGAGCCAATTAGATTGGATTTTAGCCATGAGTGGTTTCTAGCTAGGCTGCCCGTTGTCCCCATTTCTTTTCATATTGTGCTCCCAGCTTCTTTCAAATACACTTGCTTTGACTTCTATTGGAGTCAACATTTCTACTAATGGACCTAGGATTTCACACTTGCTATATGCAGATTATGTTTTTTAATATTCGGAAGCAAGTAAGAAGGTGGCTTTGGAGGTGAAAAGAATCCTTTCCAATTTCAACAATTGGACTGGACAATGTATTAATTTGGGGAAATCTGGAATTTTATTTGGAAAATTGGTTGATAGAAGGAGGAGGAATGCTATTACAAGAACTTTGGGAATCAAGGAAGTAAAAGAATTTACATTTCTTGGAATCAAAATGGCACTAAGGAGATTAAAGGCTAATGATTATAAATTCATCATTGAGAAATCATTAAAGAAGATCAACACTTCGGGAAGCAAGCTCCTATCCTTGGCTGGGAAGATTGCTCTTGTGAAGTCGGTTACTTTGGCTATCCCTACTTTCTATAGTACTCATTCCTTGGTCCCTATTAGTATTCTTAAAGAAATTAACAAAATTTGCATATGTTTTATTTGGAATAAGCCCAATGGTGATATTGGCATTCATTATGTTAAATGGAAGGATCTTTGCAAGCTGGTAAATAAAGGAGGAAGGGGTTTGTGCTCTCCTACTTCCAAAGTGGCTAAATTGAGAGCAAGACTTACATGGAGATTTGTAAATAAA
The DNA here is from genome assembly GCA_019514585.1 of Dendrobium officinale. Classification (NCBI taxonomy): domain Eukaryota; kingdom Viridiplantae; phylum Streptophyta; class Magnoliopsida; order Asparagales; family Orchidaceae; genus Dendrobium; species Dendrobium officinale. The sequence continues at coordinate 47,163,720 of CM033683.1, read as the reverse complement.
AATTCCTTTTTATTCAGATTATTGGCTCCAAAATATAGTTCCAAGATTGTTGATGACAATTTGAAGAGGAAAGTTTCTTCCTCTTGGAAAATCATTACTGATGGAGGTAGAGCTGTTCAACCATTCTCGAAATGGAGTGTGGGAAATGGGTCATCTATTAGAGTATTTGAAGATAAGTGGCTGCTTGATAGGAGCTTAAATGAATGGCCTTCTTTTGTTGTTCCTCAAGGAGAAGAACCGATTTTGCTGGAAAGGTTCATTGAAGACAATGAATGGAATGTGGCTGAATTGATGAAAGTATTTGGTAATGAAATGGTGGAACTCATTATACAAACTAACAAAAGGACTAAACAAATGGAGGATAAACAAGAGCTCATCCAAAAGGGATCAGGGAGAACTATTTCTGGTATGATTGCAGATTCCAGATTTCAAAACCTGCAAGAGTGCAAATACTCAAAGTGGATGAAGAAAGCTAATCTCAGCTCAAGGGTGGAAATCTTTGCTGAAGATTATTCAAGGAAGCTATACCAACATACCATTATCTGTTTCATAGAAGATTGCAAGGGAATGAAGTATGTCCAAGGTGCATGAACGACATTGAAGATATGGAGCATATTATCTGCAAATGCTCCAAGATTAAGGAGGCGTTCTCTCAAATTAATAAATGGGGCTTTTGGATTCCTTTCTTTGATAACTTACATGATTTCTACAGTTGGATGGAACATACAGTAGCTCATAACCTTAATTTGTTCTTCAAGGTCCTGTTTTTCTCTTGGAAAGCTAGAAACAAATTTACACATGACAAAGTGGTTGAGGGAGCTATCTTGGTGGCTACTAAAGCAGTTTGCTACTCTTTTATATCTAAATTGATTGTTAATGCTAATTCAGATCAATGGGATGTTAACCAGCCTCCTAGGCTGTCCAAAACTTGATATCCCCCTCCACCCGAATGGTTAAAAATCAATGTAGATGCTTCTATTGATAACTTCTATAAAGGTTGTATTGGAGGTGTTATACGTGATAGCAAGGGAAGAATCTTATTGGCTTTTGGAAAAAAATACATTGATTGGGATGTATTCCATTTGGAGCTTCTTGCAATCAAGTCTTTAAAAGAAATCATTAAAGATTGGATGTTCAAATACAAAGGAACTATCATTGAAGGGGATAATGCAAATGTTATTAGAAGGCTTCAAAAGGCAAGGATCAATGGATTCAAGGATGAAGAAAAGTTTGATTTCTTTTCTGAATTTAATTTTATTATTTTCTCTCATGTTGATATGAGTAGAAATAGGTTGGCCGACTGGTGTGCTAAGTATGCCACAGCTAACAATTTTTTTTGGGAAGAACTTTGCTTGAATAAGATTCCTCCTTCATTTGTAAACTTATTGAAGGAGGAATCGACTCTGTAGTCCTTTATTTTTTCTTCCTTTGCTTTTTAATGCATTAATTGCTCTTTAAAAAAAAATAGTAAGGAGGTTAATGCATGTGCTTCTTGGCTTGCTAATTAGAGGTGTAATCTTGACAGCATTTTTGATGTTATTTGGTCACTATTCCAGTGTCTCTTAGAGGTATGCATAATCTTGATGCTCTTGGTCTTCCCTATGTTTGAACTTAATTGGTTTTTTTTTTTTTTTTTTTTTTTGTGGCATACTTCATTTTCTCTATTCAGGGGTCTTTTTTGGGTTTCCTGGGTGGTATGCTGGGGCTTTTTGTGGTCTTTTTATTATTGAGTTATGATTAGGTCTCACCAATCTATGTTGGCTCCTTAGTATTATCTACTACTTAGTGGTGGTTTTGATATTTCATATGTTGGTGGTTATTATCACTACGGCTACTGCTTTACCTGTGGTTTTGCTCCCTGGGTTATTCCTAGGCTGGGTGGTTTTTGCACTTCCTCTCTTCTTCCTGAAGGTGTGGTGTGGTTTATTTAGTTTGGTTCATTTCTATTATTGAGTCTAATAATTAGGTTGTTAAGCCTAAGTTAATGTCTCAAAGGCTACCAAGAGGGGGGGGGGGGGGTGAATTGGTAGTTTAAAAAAAATTTTAAACCCTCTTTTAAAATTATGTTGAACCAAAATAAAAATTATTTCTTTTAAGTTTTGTAGAAAAAGTTTTTCAACCACAAAGTTTATAAGACTAAGAATTAAAAATGCAGAAATGTAAAAATAGTAAAATAAATGACACCAGATTTATAGTGGTTCTGTCTAAAACCAGACCTACATCCACTCCCCAGAGGCACCCTCTAAGTATTGCACTAATACCAATAGTGACTCTCCTTTTGCACCCACAGCAAGGCGGAGAAGCCTTTACAACACACTCTTTTCACCACTCCCGGTGCGACAGAGAACTGTTATCCTTTTACACAATCCCCAGTGTAGGCAGAGAACCGTCGTCCTTTCACACTCTCCTAGTGTGGGCAGAGAAACCTTCGTCTATTCACACTCTCCAAGTGTAGGCAGCGAACCCTTCGGCTATTCACACTCTCCAAGTGTAGGCAGCGAACCCTTCGGCTATTCACACTCTCCAAGTGTCGGCAGCAAACCCTTCGGCTATTCACACTCTCCAAGTGTCGGTAGCGAACCCTTCGGCTATTCACACTCTCAAGTGTAGGCAGCGAACCCTTCGGCTATTCACACTCTCCAAGTGTCGGCAGCAAACCCTTCGGCTATACACACTCTCCAAGCGGCAGCGAAACGGATCTCCTTGACAGATCTTCTCACAAGAAATCTATAAGGAAGAAAGAAAAGAGTGAAGTAATCCCAATTCACAAGTAGAGATTCTTACCTTTGAACTCCAAGTGAAGCCTTCATGCTCCAGTGGTATGAATCCTCCCTTGAATGCACTCTCACACTCTCTCCTTAGCTATCCTCTCAAGAGGCACGAAGATCTAAATGACAAAAAGATTGGATGGCAGTCTAATTTGGACTATATATACAAAAGACAAGAAAACCGCCCAAAAACTGCAAGTTTTCAATTCTATACGCAGTGGATCGTCCCGTACGATCGTGGATCATCCTAGACGATTTTACTTAAATGATTGGAAACGACCCTATTTGTATATGTGTACGAAATGTCTTCGTACAGCTGATCATCCCGTACGAACTAGGTTCGTCCAGTACGAACGGTTATTACAAGGTCGGTTCTAGAAACTGCTGAAAACTATTCTAAGTTGGTTATTCGTTTGGACGACATTTTTACAGAGGACCGATCATCCTGGACGATATTTAATTTCATCTGGACGAAAATTTTCCAAAGACCAGATCGTCCTGGACGATAATTAATTTCGTCTGGACGAAAATTTTACAGAGGACCAATCGTTATGTACGATAATTAATTTTGTCTGGAAGAAAATTTTACAGAGACCATATAGTCTTGGACGATAATTAATTTCGTTTGGACGAAAATTTTACAGAGGAACAATCGTCATGTATGATAATTAATTTCGTATGGTCGAAATTTTTACAGAGACCATATCATCCTGGACAATAATTAATTTCGTCCTGGACGAATAGGACTTAGAAAAATTTCTCAAGCCAGTTCCTATTCATTCCATGTGCTCAATAGGAGATAACTGTCTAATCGTCCCGTACGAACTGATATCATCCCGTACGATCAGTATAAATTATATATGATCTTCTTATGTGTGTGTATGTTTTTATTCACTCAAATACAATCACTCCCTTTCAATTTAATTTCAAAGAAATGCAAACTTCAAATTTTACAAAGTATCTCATTCTGAATTTGATTTGAAGTCTTCGTAGTCTGGAGTTCGTTTTTCCTGAAATGTTAGTACACACAAGAGCAAATACAAATCTTATAAAATTGTTAGGAGATAACTACACAATTGAACATTAATGTTTGGAATCATCAAAACTTTATAAGTTGCAAAAATGTAAAGCATTCAAATAGCAACTATCTTAACAATCTCCCTTTTTTTCATGATGGCAAAACAACTATTGTTTATATGGTTTCAATTTAAAAAAATCTCCTAAACTCTCTCTGAATTGATGAATACATGAAAATAAGGAGGCATTTTGAAGCAAAGAATAATATTTTTGTTTTTCAAAAATTTTTAACAAAATCACAAAGTCAAATACAAAATCAAAATGCAAACAAAATAATCAAAACAAAACATACAAACACAATAATTTCTCCTCCTTTTTGAAAACAACAAAAAGTGAAGAAAAATAGACAAGAAATGTAAGTAATTATATGAAATTCATTTGAAAATTTAATCTAAATGATGATTGTCATAAAGTATGCAATCTAAAACTAATAACATTAGGTAAATCATAGAAATTCATACAATTTAAGAATTGATATAACATTGTAAGTAAGAAGAATTTATCAAAAACATGATTCAATTTAGACATTGGAATATAGAAAATCATTACAAGAGAAATGAATAAAAATTCTATATTTCAAAGTTCAATAGAATATAAATGAACATAAGAGCAATTTGAATTAAGAGATTGAAAGAATTTGGAAAGAAGAGAATTACCACAAGTGGCGCTTTGCGCATCTTTTTCAAAATTTTTGGAACATTTTTGTGCATTTTTTTTGAAATTGGGCTAATTTTGTGCCTCTTTTTCATATTTGCGAACCTTTGTGCATTCCTTTTGATTTTTGTACTATTTGTATAATTTTCAAGAGTAATTGAAACCAATTCTTTCCAAGATCAATAATCTAAAATTTCAAATTTTTCTAAGTGCATAAATATCACTTGAGCAAAGAAATACAAAATAAATAAACATCTAAAATGCAATTATAATATTAACGTGTATGTAGTCTAAATGAATAGACATGAATTTAAAAATTCTAATTATAACAATTTATAAACAAGGTTTAAATTTAGAAAGACTATATTTTCTAATGTAATTAATATCAAATCACAATTTAATTTAAGGACAATTAAGATTAAATAAGACTAATGAAATTCATAATAATTAAGCACATTCCAAAAAACAAACCAAAATTAAATCAAGTACGACATATTTTGATATTAATGAGAAAGATTACATGATCATTTCTTAATATCAAAACAACAATAAAAACAACAATTATAAACAAACATAACTAAGACAAATACTAAAATAAACACTAACACAACAAACATTTAAAAACACAAAAAACAAAGAAAAAACCACAGACTCTAAAATAAACTCATTCAAAACACTCAAAAATCACAAAATTCAAAACAAAAATCAAAGACAAATAACTAAGAAAACATAAATATCCATGTTGCAAAAACATTTTTATTTAAGCATTCAAATCAATAACACCTAGCCTTGTTCTTAATGTACTGAAAGTATCAAAGGCTAAAGGTTTTGTAAAAATGTCTGCAAGTTGATTTTCAGTTGAAACATGTGTGAGTTCAATTTCTCCCTTGGATACATGATCCCTTATGAAATGATGTCTTATGTCAATGTGTTTGGTTCTAGAATGTTGAATAGAATTTTTGGAAATGCAAATAGTACTAGTATTGTCACAATAAATTGGAATAGTGCCTATAGATAATCCTAAATCAATCAACTGTTGTTTTAACCAAAGTACTTGTGCCACACAACTTCCTAATGCAATGTATTCTGCTTCTGTAGTAGATAGGGCTACTAAATTTTATTTTCTACTAGACCAAGAAATTAATGAATTTCCAATGAATTGACATATTCCATAAGTGATTTTCCTATCCACTCTACAGCCTGCAAAGTTAGAATCTGAATAACCAATAATTTCAAATGAAGAGCTAAACTTAGGATACCAAATTCCTAAGTTTTGATTTCCTAGCAAGTATCTTAAAATCCTTTTCACTGCTGTCAAATGTGATTCTTTTAGATCTGATTGAAATCTAGCACATAAGTAAACACTGAACATAATATCTAGTCGGCTAGCAGTCAAGTAAAGCAAAGATCTAATAATCCCTCTATATTTCTTTTGATCAATAGATTTTCCCTTAAGGTCTTTATCCAACTGAACTGAGGAATTCATTGGTGTACTAACAGGTTTAGCATTGTCCATTTCATATTTCTTGAGGATGTCCTTAATATATTTAGTTTGACTAAGAAATGTTCCTTCCTCAAGTTGCTTAATGCTAAAACCTAGAAAGTAATTTAAATCTCCCATTAGACTCATTTCAAATTCACTACTCATTGTTTTAGAAAAATCATCACAAAGATTTTTATTTGAAGATCCAAAGATGATATCATCAACATAAATTTGAATAATGAGTATTTCCTTTTTAAATTTCTTTAAAAAGAGAGTTGTATCCACACTTCCTTTTTCAAAAGATCTTTCAAGTAGGAAGGTGCTCAACCTCTCATACCATGCCTTAGGTGCCTGTTTCAATCCATATAATGCCTTTTTTAACTTAAAAACATGATTTGGGTATTTTGAATTTTCAAAGCCTGGAGGTTGTTCTACAAAAACATCTTCTTCAGTTACCCCATTTAAAAAGGCACTTTTGACATCCATTTGAAACAATTTAAAACTTTTAAAACAGACAAAGGCTAGTAAAACCCTAATTGCTTCAAGTCTAGCTACAAGGGCAAAGGTCTCCTCAAAATCAATTCCTTCAATTTGATTATATCCCTTAGCAACTAATCTAGCCTTATTTCTAATGACTACTCCTGAGTCATTCATTTTATTTTTGAACACCCACTTGGTTCCAACAACACTTTGATCTTTTGGCCTTGTAGTTAATTCCCAAACTTTATTTCTTACAAATTGATTTAACTCTTCTTGCATGGCCAATATCCAAATTCATCAGAAAGTGCTTGATCAATATTAGTGGGTTCTATTATTGAAATAAAGGCTGAATGATTGACTTCCTTGTTTAATCCATGCCTAGTTCTAACACCCTCACTAGGTTCACCTATAATCAATTCTTTTGGGTGGTTTTTAGAAAATCTCAAATCTCTAGGCAAAGGGTTTTCTCTTTCTAAATTTTCTTCCACATTTTCTTCCAAATTTAATCTATCAATCTTTTGGAAGTTTTCCTCAATCTCTTCTTCAACAATATTTGGCTCTTACAAATTTCCAGATTCATCAAATATAATATATGTGGTTTCTTCAATGACTAAAGTTCTTTTGTTGAATACGCTATAAGATTTTCCAACACTTGAATATCCAACAAAAATTCCTTCATCTGATTTTGGATCAAATTTTCCTAAGGCAGATTTTCCATTGTTATGAATGAACACCTTGCAACCAAATACATGAAAATGAGATAAGTTAGGTGTTCTACCTTTTAGCAACTCATAGGGTGTTTTATTTAAATTTGATCTCACATTCACCCTATTCAGAACATAGAATGCAGTGTTAACCGCCTCAGCCCAAAAATATCTAGGAAGTGAGTATTCTGCCAACATTTCTCGGGCGGCTTCTATTAATATTCTGTTTTTCCTTTTCAACTATCCCATTTTGTTGAGGGGTTCTAGGTGCAAAAAAATTATGATCAATCCCTTTTTATTTACAGAAAAATTCAAATCTTTCATTTTCAAATTCTCCTCCATGATCACTTTGAATAGAAATTATTTTGCATCCTAGTTTTCTTTGAATCCAAGTTGAAAAAATTTTGAATTCCTCAAACGATTCACTTTTATGAAAAAGAAATCTAACCCAAGTGAATCTTGAGAAATCATCCACTATAACAAATCCGTATACCTTCCCTCCTAGACTTACAGTTTCTATTGGTCCAAAAAGATCCATGTGAAGAATTTCTAAAGGTTTACTAGTTCTAAGATCCTTATTGGACTTAAAAGAGGACTTCACTTATTTTCCTAATGGACATGCATCACAAAGGTGGTCCTTAGTAAAGTCTAATTTTGGTATACCTCTCACTAAGTTCTTTTGGGTAATTCTTCTAAGGTTTTTCATACTAGAATGACAAAGTCTCCTATGCCAAAGCCATGATTCATCAGAAACGGTTTTTAAACAAAAAGCAGTAGGAGATTGAATTGAATTCAAATCTAGCATGTAAACATTGTTTACCTTTTTTCCATTTAAAACTTATTTTCCATTTAGGCTTAATATGCAGCTAGTAGGTAAAAAATTTACATTATATACCTTGTCACACAGCTGACTAATACTTAACAGATTATGTTTTAAGCCTTCAACCAATAACACATTATCTATGAAAAAGTTTTTGAAATTTCCAATCATACCTGATCCAACCACTTTCTTTGTGGTATTATCTTTAAGTGTAACCTTGCTTCCATTCCTGGCTTCCAGCAATATGAATTGAGCAGTATCTCCAGTCATATGCTTTGAACATCCACTGTCCATGTATCATATGCTCCCACGAGGTCTTGTGTGAGAGCAATCCTGCAAAATTCTCAAATATTAGACCTGGGAACCGAAATAAGTTTGGGTTCACCTTTTAGCAATTTATAATCAGATGCATGTATGATATGTCTAAGTTTATGCAACTTAGGTCTCCACACTAAATTAGATTTCATCTTCAAAGTACAGGTGTGAGCTATATGTCTCTGAAATCCATAATTATTACATTTTATATTAGGAAAAATATTCCTATGTTTTCTTCCATATGATTATCTTCTAAGGGATTCCATATATTTAGGATAATATTTAGGATTTATAAAATCTTCAATTTTGGGGGGTATCCTATTATCCTCAAGAGCTCTTATTGTCAATTTATAAAATGAATTCATTTCTTCCAAGAGTCGATTTATATAACTGATTCAATATGTTTTCCTCTCAGATTCATCCTTAAATTTTTTAAAATCTCTTTCACGATCAGCATAGGATGATTTTAGATTTTCAAAATTATTATTCAAGTCATCATATTCATCAAGTAGTTTCATGTGGTTGTCATCTATTAATGCATGATCTTTCCTAAGGATTTCATGTTCCTTCTTAAGCTCTTCCGATTCAAAACTTACACTAGCTTGCATCTTTTTCATTTTTCTATATGCATCATGGATGTGTTCAGAAACTTTAAATAATTCATCATAGGTTAAGTCACATACCTCTTCTTGATCTGAGTGATCTACATTGTCTTCCATTAAGCAAAGATTGGTGACTTCTTCTTCTTTTTCAGACTCAGATGAGTCTGAAGATGAGTCCGCCCATAAAGCTCTTTCAAATTTTTTTCTTGCCCTTCTTTACCATTAGTTTCTCCTCTACTTTCTCCTTGCTAGGAGTGGCTTTGAGTTTTAGGCAATCAGTCTTGATATGACCTGATTTCCTGCATTCATAACAAATTACTTCATTAGAAACCTTGCCATTTCTGTTAAACTTACCTATGTTCCACTGCTGGCGTCTCTTATGCTTCCTCTTTAAAAAGCTTCTGAATTATCTAATCATTAGTGCAATATCATCTTCATCCTCAGGTTGTGAGTGTTCACTCTCTGACTCTTCCACCTTTAGTGCAATATTCTTCTCCTTTCATGGTTCACCTGCATCAATCTTTCTTTGACTTACTCCTTGCTCATAAGCAATGAGTGAACCAAGAAGATTGTCAATAGAGTAAATGTTAAGATCTTTAGACTCTGTAATTGCAGTAATTTTAGCATCATAAGTAGTAGGTAAACATCGAAGAATTTTATTGACCATTTCAACATTACTTAATTCCCTACCAAGTGCATGCAAAGAAGTGACAATTTGTGTGAATTTTGTGTACATGTCAGAAATAGATTCATTAGGTTTCATGCGAAACAATTCATAGTCATGTAACAAGATATTGAGTCTTGATTGCTTAACCTCATTTGTCCCTTCATAAGTTATACAAAGTCTATCCCATATGTCCTTTCCGCTTTTGCAAGTGGAAACCCGCATGTAGTCTTCAGATTTTAAAGCACAAAAGAAACTATTTAAACATTTGGCATTTAATTGTGCTAAGTCACGTTCTTCTATAGTCCAATCTTCATAAGGTGTTTCTACCCTAACTCTATCAACTAATCTAGTTGGTTTTGTGTAACCTTCCTGGACTAGCATCCACATGCGATAATCAAGTGACTGTATGAAAGTAGACATCCGTGTTTTCCAAAAATCAAAAGGAATATTATCAAACAGTGGAGGTCTAATGATAGAGTAACCCTCAGGTGTGTTTTCGGTTTCCGAATGTAGCCATTTACGTTAATCAAAAAGTAGTTCAAACTTATGATATTGAAACAAAGCTCTGATACCACTTGTTGAGTCTAGTAATTAGGTTGTTAAGCCTAAGTTAATGTCCCAAAGGCTACCAAGAGGGGGGGTGAATTGGTAGTTTAAAAAAAAAATTAAACCCTCTTTTAAAATTATGTTGAACCGAAATAAAAATTGTTTCTTTTAAGTTTTATAGAAAACGTTTTTCAACCACAGAGTTTTAAAGACTAAGAATTAAAAATGCGAAAACGTAAAAATAGTAAAGTAAATGACACCAGATTTATAGTGGTTCGGTCTAAAACCAGACCTACATCCACTCCCAGAGGCACCCTCTGAGTATTGCACTAATACCAATAGTGACTCTCCTTTTGCGCCCACAGCAAGGCGGAGAAGCCTTTACAACACACTCTTTTCACCACTCCCTGGTGTAGTAGAGAACTGTTGTCCTTTTACACAATCCCCAGTGTTGGCAGAGAATCATCATCCTTTCACACTCTCCTAGTGTGAGCAGAGAACCCTTCATTTATTCACACTATCCAAGTGTAGGCAGCGAACCCTTCGGCTAATCACACTCTCCAAGTGTAGGCAGCGAACCCTTCGGCTATTCACACTCTCCAAGTGTCAGAAGCGAACCCTTCGGCTATTCACACTCTCCAAGTTTTGGTAGCAAACCCTTCGGCTATTCACACTCTCCAAGTGTAGGCAGCGAACCCTTCGGCTATTCACACTGTCCAAGTGTCGGCAGCGAACCCTTCGGCTATTCACACTCTCCAAGTGTCGGCAGCGAACCGGATCTCCTTGACAGATCTTCTCACAAGAAATCTAGAAGGAAGAAAGAAAAGAGTGAAGTAATCCCAATTCACAAGTAGAGATTCTTACCTTTGAACTCCAAGTGAAGCCTTCACGCTCCAGTGGTATGAATCCTCCCTTGAATGCACTCTCACACTCTCTCCTTAGCTATTCTCTCAAGAGGCACGAAGATCTAAATGACAAAAAGATTGGATGGCAGTCTAATTTGGACTATATATACAAAAGACATGAAAAACTGCCCAAAAAATGCAAGTTTTCAATTCTGTACACAGTGGATCATCCTGTACGATCGTGGATCGTCCTGGATGATTTTACTTAAATGATTTGAAACGACCCTATTTATATATGTGTACGAAATGTCTTCGTACAGCTGATCGTCCCGTACGAACTAGGTTCGTCCGGTACGAACGGTTATTACAAGGTCGGTTCTAGAAACTGTTGAAAACTGTTCAAAGTCGGTTAATCGTTTGGACGACAATTTGTTCGTCTAGACGACATTTTTACAGATGACCGATCGTCCTGGACGATATTTAATTTCATCTGGATGAAAATTTTCCAGAGACCAGATCGTCTTGGATGATAATTAATTTCATTTGGACGAAAATTTTACATAGGACCAATCGTTATGTACGTTAATTAATTTCGTCTGGACAAAAATTTTACAGAGACGAGATCGTCTTGGATGATAATTAATTTTGTCTGGACTAAAATTTTACAGAGGACCAATCGTCATATACGATAATTAATTTCGTCTGGATGAAATTTTTACAGAGACCATATCGTCCTGGACGATAATTAATTTCGTCCTGGACGAATAGGACTTAGAAAAATTTCTCAAGCCAATTCCTATTTGTTCCATGTGCTGAATAGGAGATAACTGTCTGATCGTCCCGTACGAACTGATATCGTCCCGTACGATCAGTATAAATTATATATGATCTCCTTATGTGTGTGTATGTTTTTATTCACTCAAATACAATCACTCCCTTTTAATTTAATTTCAAAGAAATGCAAACTTCAAATTTTACAAAGTATCTCATTCTTAATTTGATTTGAATTCTTCGTAGTCTGGAGTTCATTTTTCCTGAAATGTTAGTACACACAAGAGCAAATACAAATCTTCTAAAATTGTTAGGAGATAATTACACATTTGAACAATAATGTTTGGAATCATCAAAACTACATAAGTTGCAAAAAAGTAAAGCATTCAAATAGCAACTATCTTAACATCTATGGTTTCCTAGAATGGTTATTCTCTGTGTTGGCTTTTGATTTTATTCCTTCTTTGGAGTTCTATCTCTTATATTATTCTTCTCTTAAATTTATGGTATTATTTTGTCTTGTTGCTTATGAATAGCAGTTGGCATCTCTTTGTGGCTTTCAGTTTAGCTAATGTCCTTGTTGATCTAGACTTGAACTATGATTTCATAGGTTATATAGCTAATGGTTTTTCCCATTATTGCTCTCCTACCTTCAGTTTGCTTTTTTGGCTTGTTGAGGCTATCCGTGAGAGTTTGGCTGGGCTTTAGAGCTGTGTTGACTCTTTTTTTGATTTGGTCATTGCCTGCAGCTGTTTGGCTATCCCTAGGTTTTTTAGCTTGGCATTTGTCTAACTTGTTCTGGTTTATTGGCTTGGGGCTTTATTTTGGGCTGGGTATCGCTGATAAGTGAAGTTTTTGTGTTGTTTTTCTAGAGGCTTTAATCTTTGTTATTTGGGTCTCTTTAAGGTGGATTATCTTTTCGTCGCTTCCTAGGGTAGGAATTGGTGGCTTGTGGATTTCCTTAATGAGGGCTTCCTATTTTAATTTTTACTCTGAGCTCTATATGTCTTCATCCTCTCTTTGGCTTAGGTGGTGGCAGGCTTGTACTTACTTCCTTATTATGAAGATTTTTTTTTTTTTTGATATGGCTTACATTTAGATTACATTTTCTTGTTAGTCAATAATTTTTTTGTGTGGTTTAGCTTGTGCTTTTGCGGCTGGTTTTAGGTTGCAAGTGGGTTGCTTATGGCTGTCTTCAGCATTTTTGCAGAAAGATTGGGATTCATTTCCTACTTTTATCTTTCATTTTTGGATGCTTATCTATAGCACCCTTTTAGAAGTTACTAGGTTTCCTTTGTAACTTGGTTTTTAGTGGAGTACAACTCACTAATTTAAAAAAATACTAACATAAAATATCATTATCTACAACTTTCTTCCATTAACAAACCTTCTAATACCAAAAAATACACAAACCATAAACTTACCCAACCCATTTTAAAATCACCCCACAACCCCCTTAAAATTAACTAAAGCTTCACCAAAACATTTCAGCAAATTTTGAACATCCCATTCTCCAGCCGGTGAAATGAAGTCAGAGACTGTCCGATCCTCTACAGCTTCTATGTCACAAAACGTAGGCCATAAGGACAAAGCTCTGTCCCAAATCCAGGTGTGATTCAGAATATCAATAGCCCTTCCATTACTCACCCTCCATCTAACACAGCAAGATAAACTGTTTGCTCCATCACAAATGAGTTTCCACACAGAGGAATCCCCACGTCTAAACTCATCCACCCATGGCCAATTCCCATACTTCAGCTCCATACATCTATGAAATAAGCTTTGCGGTTTGCTGATAAACTCCCATGCAATCCGAGATCTTAAGGGTCCAACCCATTTAGAATTTGCATGAAACCCAAGTCCCCCCCCATCCTCCTTGGCTTAGAAATAGTTTCCCATGAAGCATAGTGGATGCTTTTATGATTCTCATCAATATCCCAGAGAAAAACTCCTACAAATTTTTCTCAATATCATTTAAGATAGATCTCGGCACCATAGAATGAGTTACTACATAAACTGAAGAATGCAACAAAACCGAATTTATCAAAGTAACCCGTCCAGCCAACGATAAATGCCTAATGCCCCATGTCAATGTCTTGGCCCGAGCCTGCTGTACCAAAGGAGCAAAGTCCTTTCTTGTGAGTCTTCTCAAAGCAAACTTAAGTCCCAAGTACTCCAGCTCCTCCACTTTCCTGCATCCTGTGATCTTTGCAAGGCGAGATTTTGTAGAAGAGGTGGTCGATTTACTGAATAGTATCGCAGATTTACTTCTATTAACCTTTTGTCCAGTCCACGAACAATAGTCCTCCAAAATAGACGTCACTTTTTTCACATTTGGAATAGATGTACCTGCAAAAATCAAAATATCGTCAGCATATAATAGGTGAGAGACCAGAGGTCCCCCCCTACTAATTGGAACTCCCAACTCCTTGAAGTTCTGGTGGAAATGGGCAGATAGCAGCTCCGAGCAAAGAATGAACAAGTAGGGTGATAATGGACACCCCTGACGGAATCCACAGTCAGCTAATATCCCTTCAGACAGTTGCCCATTGATAAGAATAGAGAACTTCGGATTTGTAACACAATTAAGCACCCATGAACTAAACCTAGGAGGGAACCCCATATTCCTCAAAACAAGCTCCAACGTTCTCCAGCTCATCTTGTCATAAGCTTGCTCCATGTCCACCTTCAATGCTAAGAACCCTTTTCTTGCTTTAGACACCTTAAATTTGTTCATCAATTCTTGCCCCAATAAGCAATGATTTGAAATTGATCTTCCCTGAACAAATGCAGCCTGCTCCTCAGAGATTATCCTCGGAAGAATTCCTTTGAACCTATTCACCAAGACCTTAGCCACAATCTTATAGATTGTTTGGCACAAGCTAATAGGTCTAAACTTTGATGGTTGATCCGGGTTGTTTACCTTAGGCAGTAAGACCACAACCGTCTCCTTCCATTGTGGATCCATAACACCTGTCTCAAAAAATTCCAAACAAGCCTTCAACACCTGCTCTCCCACAATGTCCCAGAAAAACTTGAAAAAGGAAGCAGTAACTCCATCTCTACCAGGAGCCTTATTCCGGCCCAAAGAACAAACAGCATTCCATATTTCATCCTTAGTAACCGCATTATCCAACATTCCAGTAAACTGTACCAAGCACCCTCTATGACTTTCCAGAGAAGGCCACCCTTTTTCAACCACATCATTCCCGCGCCATTTCAGCTCAAAAAAACTTTGAAAGGCCCTAGAAATCTCCCCATGTTCAGTTACAACCGAGCCATCCAGTAGCTTTATGGAGTCAATGCATTTAGCTCTTCTTCTAGCCGATGCCATCGAGTGGAAAAAGTGAGTATTGCCATCCCCCTCTTCAATCCACTTAACTTTAGCCCTTTGTCTCCACCAAGTCATGATACGAGCTAAAGTACTATTCAATAACTGAACTTTGTACCTCAAGGTTTCAGTTTGGACATCAGACAAACCATTAGGTGAACATTCCAAAACCTGTAATTCTTTCACCTCTCTATCCAACTCATCCTTCAATTGATTAAGTTGCTTGAGTTTGTTCTTACTCCAAAAGAACAAAGCCTTCAAAGTCCTTTGGCACTTCTTATGCAACTTAGTAGATTCCTTACCCAAGTCATCCACCTTCCATTTATTCCACACTAACTGCCAAGCCAGGATAGCTAGCCCAAACATCTTCAAACCTTATCCAATGAGAATAGGTCGGTCCTTTTCACCTCTGCCAAGACACAGCACAAAATAGGACAATGGTCTGATGCCAGTCTTGTCAAATGCATAACCTTCAATCCCTGAAAAGCATCCAGAATTGAAGAGGATATTAAGAAACGATCCAACCTTGAGAAGATCCGACTCCTTGCATCCTTATTATTAGACCATGTAAAAGCTGGGCCGGTAAATCCAGGATCTATAGATCATTTGTCAGCATGAACTCAGACAAATCATTTGATCCAGGGGTAAAATGAAAGGGCCTCCCCCCTTTTTTATCCTCCTGGGAAAAAATACAATTCAAGTCTCCTCCAACAACCAATGGAACCTCCATATTATGATGTCTTGAAATTTCATCCCAAACAATTTTCCTGATAAACCTGTCCTTATTGGCATATACCATAGCAATCTCCCAAACAAAAACATTAGCAACCCTTAACTTTCCCATAATGCACTGATCCGATTGAAAAATAGCTTGGAAAGAAGCCACACTACCTTTCCATAACACTAAAATACCTCCAGCTCTAGCAATAGCAGGTTGAAAACAAAACTCTCAATCCCTTCCAGCAATTCTATCAATATCTTTTCTACAAAAAGAATCCACTTTTGTCTCTAACAGCCCAATACAGCTCACATCATGTTCCCTAATAAGGTGTCGTAAATAGTTGCCCATCTCCTTCTTACGAGCACCTCTGCAATTCCAACATAGGATGTTAACCATAATTAACCAAAGGGGAAGCGTCCCCGCCGCAATTATTTTCAAAGGTATCATCATTCACTGGGAGATCCACAGAACCTCCCATATCCACATCACCCTTCATGCTGCATCCTGGCTTCTCCACAACAGTGAAAAACTGTTCAACCGAAGAAGAAGGCACCTCAAGACTACCAGCTTTACTTCTTCTTATCCCAGGTAATTTCTGTAAGGGTCCAGAACTTCTAAGTTCTTTAACCAATCGACCTTTATTTAATCTTTCCTGTTTATTTTTAGGCTTCAGCACACCTGCTTTACTATCCGAAAATTTAAGTACCCTTGGTACTAAAATTTGCGAAGGAGATCTCGCCAAACAAGGATCCTTAAAATTTTTCTTCTTCTTGATCAACCCTTTAGCTTGAACATGCCTTAAATTGAGTGAAGACTCCCGGTGCTCAATCACCAATTCTTTATCCTGTACATTGCTCATCATATCGGAATCCACATTCCCCATATCACATTGTTCAACCATCAAATCTTTGCTCGGCAAGCTGCTCACCATTTCAGAATCCTTATTCCCCACCAACGGCTGTTTATGAACAACAGAGCTATCTTCCTTTCGACTTTGCATGAAATCTCCCCTATTTCCACCAAAATCATCCACTTTCCCATGTACATTATTCTCAGCCATATTCTTACTAACCAAATCAACCTCCTTCTGAGCTTTATTAACTTCTTTCCAAACAGTTTTAGGAGTTGCTGACTGAGCAGGAGGTCCTTCATTGGCTCCCTGAACACGATTTCCTCCACGAGCATTGTTGTTTCTCCTCCTTCTAGTAACAATGGTCCACTCACCCATGTCTTTGTCAATGGACAAATCATTTACCCCTGAAGAACTTGCTTCATTACCACTCTTCGAAACAACACCATTCACTTTATCCAATCCAGAATTCCTAGAAATAACCTGTTTCTGTACACTAGCATTCTCCATAACCTTTTGTTTAGGCTGCTCACAAATCTCCTTACACATTTCTGATTTATGCCCCACTTTCCCACATTGCAAACAGATGAGTGGAATCCCTTCATATTCAATAGGTTGAAAGAACAACCCTTCCAAACCATATGCCCACACTCCTTTAGGCAACTTCTTGGACAAATCCAGTCTTATACAAACACGTGCAAAAGCACACCTACTCCATAACTTAGTCTATTCATCCATAAGTAGAGGCTCCCCAATACTTGCAGCTAGCCTTGCCAAATTAGCAATAGAGAAAGGGAGAGAGTGAGAGAGGGCTAGCAATAGAGAGAGGTAGGAGAGAGAGAGAGAGAGAGAGAGAGAGAGAGAGAGAGGAAGAGAGTGAGAGAGGGCTAGCAATAGAGAGAGATAGAGAGATAGAGATAGAGAGAGAGGGGGGATGGAGAGCAAGATCGAGAGAGAAAGAGAGAGGGACAGAGAGCAAGATCAAGAGAGAGAGAGAGTGTGTGTGAGAGAGAGATGGAGCAAGAGAGAGAGAGAAGAGAGAGAGAGAGAGAGAGAGAGAAGATAGAGAGAGTAAGAGAGAGAGAGAGAGGAAGAGAGAGGAGGAGAGAGAAAGATAGCAAGAGAGAGATAGAGAGAGAGAGAGAGAGAGAGAGAGAGAGAGAGAGAGAGTGAGAAGAGAGAGAGAGAGAAGAGAGAGAGAGAGAGAGGAGCTAGAGAGAGAGGGAGAGAAAGAGGGACATAGAGAGAGCAAGAGGAGAAAAAGATAGAGAGAGAGAGAGAGAGAGAGAGAGAGAGAGAGAGAGAGAGAGAGCAAAAGAGAGATAGCAAGAGAGAGAGAGAGAGAGAGAGAGAGAGAGAGAGAGATAGATAAGAAGAGAGAGATCGAGAGAGAGAAGAGAGAGAGAGAGAGAGAGAGAGAGAGAGAGAGAGAAGAGAGAGAGAGATAGAGATACATAGAGAAAGAGAAAGCAAGAGAGAGACAGACATAAAGAGATAGAGAGAGTAAGAGAGAGAAAGAGAGAGAGCAAGAGCTAGAGAGAGAAATAGCAAGAGAGAGAGAAAGAGAGAGAGAGAGAGAGAGAGAGAGAGAGAGAGAGAGGGAGAGAGAGAAAGAGAGAGAGCAAGAGCAAGAGTTGAATTTTGCATTTGCATTCATCAAAATCAGATACAACGCGACCCAAAAAAAAAGATCCCCCCACTCCTAGGTGGGGGCCAAAAAACTATCATCCTCAAGAATGGACAAAAAATCTTGAGGAATACCTATGGTATCCATATCCCCAATTTCCCAAGTAAAAGAGTTTTCCACTGCTCGCTGAGCACAAAAATGAGCGGCCAGATTAAACTCCCTATACACATGAACAAAAATAACCTTATGGAAAGACCTCAACCAATCGAACTCATGGACATCTTCCTGCCGAAGCTTCCACAGCGCCCGATCCTTAGTCTTTTGCATGAATTTAATGACGCTAGCGTTGTCCCCCTCAATAATGATCCCATTAACCTCAAACATCCATTCATGGAGGATTTTACCAATGTATTGAACTGCTAGCAATTTGACCCCAGTGCTATCCCAATGCAAGATACGCCGTCCGGCCGCCACCACCAAAGATCCGTGGTGATCGCGAATAACGATCCCAATTCCACCAGCGTTGGATCGGCGCAAAGCCCCATCCACATTGATCTTCAGCCAGCCCGAAGGGGGGGGGACACCATGACGAAGAGGAAGCCAATCCTACGGATTGAGAGTTGAACCGTTGCTCCAGGCTTTTAGAAAACAAATCAGCTGCGATAGAATCCAAGATGTTGGAAGCCAAGACCGAAGTAGAGCGCCTATCCATGCCATGCCTAAAAGCATTCCTATTGTTCCAGCAATGAAAAACAGCACCACAGTATAAGTGCTTCCAATGATGACCAGTCCTGGAACGCTCCCTGAGAGCAGTCTGGAGCGCCGAAAGTGAGGAAAAACTGGGCGTGGAGAAGCCCCAGCCTTCCAGGCACAAAAGCACATCCTTGAGCTGCCGACATTGAGTCGTAATGTGGTCCAAGTCCTCCCTAAGACAACAGTCGACCGGGCAAGAGAAGTCCACGCTAAGCCCCCGACGATGAAGCCACGAAGTGGTCGGGATTAAGTCCATGTAAATACGCCACCAAAAGACCCTCACCCGCGGCCGAAGCCCAAGGGAAAGGATAGAGCACACCGGGTCTTCCTCACCTTGGAACGAGAACTTGTAACAGATAGAAGAAATAGAGGAGCTAATCAGATTATGGTTCAATTCCAACGAATCAGAAGCAAGGTCAGACCGGATTCTGATAGCGCATATTATGTCGGTCAGCGAAGGCCCAAAGCATTGCAGCAGTCTAGTTCGGTTCCAAGCCCCAACACTTAAAAACTCCTCAACCATTAGGCCGTCGATCAGCTCAATATTACAAAAGGTCGGCCAGATTGCAATAGCTTTGTCCAGTATCCAAACATGATTTAGCACATCCACATCAGCACCATTGCAAATACGCCATCGGACGCAATTGGTCAGGCTGTCCACCCCACTGCAGACAATCCTCCACCCGATCGAATCTCCTCGACGCTGCTCCTGACGCCAAGGCCAATCCCCATACTTGTTCCTCAAACACCTGTGGAGAAGAGTTTAAGGATTCTTGATGAAATTCCAGGTAATCTGAGCCCGTAGAGGACTCATCCAGGAGCTGCTTACGTGAAAACCCAGCCCCCCCAGCTGCCTTGGCTGAGTTAATTTCTCCCACGGCACATAGTGCAAGCTCCGATGGTTGGCGTCCCTGTCCCACAGAAAACCACGACAGATATTCTCCACCTCCAACAGCACACCATTAGGAACCATTGTGTGAGATACCGCATACACCGTCAAGGGGAGCAACACCGAGTTGATCATGGTAATCCAGCCAGCAAGAGACAAGTGCTTGATACCCCAAGCCAGCGTAAGTGACCGGATCTTCTGCAGTAACGAGCTGAAATCTTCCTTCCTCAGCCTCCTGAGAGAAAACTGAATACCCAAGTATTCCA
>CM033683.1:47121051-47138551 GCA_019514585.1 Dendrobium officinale | reverse complement strand
AAATAGAATTTCTAAGCCTCTCAAGTGTGTGTGTGAAGGGTTACTTAGCATCAGTCTTTTTGATTATTACAAGAAGACTCAAAAGGTGAAAAAATAAAAATTACAGACTGACTCAACCCTAAACCTATGCGATCCTGGACTTGGCTTCCTCTTGATCGTCCGATCTTCGATTCCTGAAAAGTTAGAAGCAACAAGTAGTCCAAGAGAGATAGTGTTTGTCAATCATCAAAACATAAGCCATGAAAATAGTTTGCAACAATCTCCCCCTTTTTGATGATGGCAAAACACTACGAAAAAACTGATGGAAAAAAAAATTCAGGATTGATGTAAAAAGGAATCTCATAAACTTCTCCCCCTTTTGACATATCAAAAAGGAGGATTCAAGAAAGTAGAGTGAAGAGACCCCCTTTTTTTTTTTTTTTTTTTAATTTTAAACCAAGGCATGAACATGATAGCATTCCATGTGATTGATTCAAAAATTTGTGAGTTAATGTGTTAATAAGCTCATCAATCTATAGAGTTAGAATATCCGATCATGGCTACCCTTAGCTCAGACATATTTTAGGGTAGAATTGTCTTTTGAAATCAATGATCTAACTCAAGAAATTAATTGGTTATGAAAAAAAAAGAATTTACTTATCACTTGACTTAAGAAAAACTATCTTCATACAATAATGAGGTAGAGTAAATTTATCACAATCGCAATTTAATCGAAGTCATGTCTTTGATAACCAACACTTCTAAGTTCTAAAAGATTTAAAAAGAGAGAGTAGCTTGTTTTGGAGTGGGCTCATTTTATGCCTCTTGACAATTGGTTGGCGCACTGCGCATCTTTGTGATACACTTTGTGTATTCTATAATTTTCAATTTGGCGCTTTTTGCGCATCTTTTATTGGCATCATTGGCCATTTTTTTTTTTTTTTTTGCAAGCTATAGTCTCTTTTTATGATCTTTTAAAGACAAAGTTGTGAATAGATCTTCTCATATATTAGAGAATAGGAGCACTCTCTCTAACCAAAGGAAGAGTTATCACAAGCAGAATCAATAATCAAGGACAAGAGTAACGAGCAATTTTGATGTGAAAAAAAAAACTTTAAACATTATAAGTATAAGATAGAGTTTTTTTTTTAAGCAAGTTTAAGAAAAGGATCTCAATTCCATAAACAATCTTTAACTTGAGAGAGATTTTTGATTAAAGAAGATAACTATGCCACTAAAATAGGTTAGAGAAAGAGACAATCACAAAATATTTCTACCATCTAAGAGATTGAGTAGATAAAAGCATATTGACTACAAATTCCCAAAAGCAAGGACAAGGAATATAATACCATATTAGCCATGATTTTGAAAACTAAGTAAAAAAAAAAAAAAAAAAAAAAAAAAACACTCAAAAAGAACTAAAACAGGAAACAAAAGTAAAAGAAAAAAAAAAAAAAAAAAAAAAGTAAAAGGTTTCATGCATTTATATCAATCACACCCAACCTGGTCCTTAAAGAGCTGAAAGTATCGAAGGCCAGTGGTTTAGTAAAGATGTCTGCTAGTTGATTTTCAGTTGTCACATGGTGTAACTCAATGTCTCCCTTAGTCACATGATCTCTAATGAAGTGATGCCTAATGTCAATGTGTTTAGTCCTTGAATGTTGGATAGGATTCTTAGAGATGCATATGGCACTAGTATTGTCACAAAAGATTGAGATGGTACTTACATGTAATCCTAAATCCAATACCTGTTGTTTCAACCAAAGGACTTGGGCCACACAACTTCCAAGAGCAATGTATTCAGCTTCAGCAGTGGAAAGAGCAACAGAGTTTTGCTTCCTACTAGACCAAGAGACCAAAGATTGTCCAATGAATTGACAAGTTCCAGAAGTGCTCTTTCTATCCACCTTGCATCCTGCAAAATCAGAGTCAGAAAAACCAATTATCTCAAAAGAAGTGCTATGTCTAGGGTACCAAATCCCTAATCCTTGTGTCCCCAAAAGATATCTAAAAATTCTCTTAACAGCAGTCAAGTGGGACTCCTTAGGGTCAGCCTGAAACCTAGCACAAAGGCAAACACTAAACATGATGTCAGGTCGGCTCGCAGTCAAGTAAAGTAAAGATCCAATCATGCCTCTATACTTCTTCTGATCAACAGACTTACCACTTGGGTCCTTATCCAATGGAGCACTAGAAGTCATGGGAGTGTTAATTGGCTTGGCTTTGTCCATCTCATATTTCTTCAAAATGTCCTTTATGTATTTTGTTTGATTTAGAAAAGTTCCATCCTCCAATTGTTTTATGCTAAACCCCAAAAAGTAGGACAACTCTCCCATCAAACTCATCTCAAACTCTCTACTCATTGTTTTAGAAAAATTATCACACAAATTTTTTATTAGAAGATCCAAAGAGTATATCATCCACATAAATCTGAACAATGAGTAAATCATCTCCAACTCTCTTGAGAAAAAGGGTGGTGTCTACACTTCCCTTGACAAACTCCCTCTCTAGTAAGAATGTGCTAAGCCTCTCATACCAAGCTCTTGGTGCCTGTTTTAAACCATACAATGCCTTTTTTAATTTAAACACATGATTTGGAAATTGGGAGCTCTCAAAACCTGGAGGTTGTTCTACAAACACATCTTCTTTTATCTCCCCATTTAAAAAGGCACTCTTGACATCCATTTGAAAAAGCTTAAATCCTTTATAACAGGCAAAGGCTAATAGCACCCTAATGGCTTCCAATCTAGCTACAGGAGCAAAAGTCTCTTCAAAGTCTATCCCTTCTATTTGATTGTACCCCTTAGCCACCAACCTTGCTTTATTCCTCACCACCACTCCTGAATCATTCACTTTGTTCTTAAAGACCCACTTTGTTCCAACTACACTTTGTCCTTTAGGTCTTTCCACAAGTTCCCAAACATCATTTCTAACAAATTGATTCAATTCTTCTTGCATTGCTAAAATCCAAAACTCATCAGAAAGGGCTTGGTTAATGGTGGTAGGTTCAGTCATAGAAATAAAGGCAGAGTGGTTCACCTCCTTCCTAAGTCCATGTCGAGTCTTAACTCCACTAGAAGGGTCTCCTAAGATCAAATCCTTGGGGTGACTTGTAGAGTATCTCCAATCTCTAGGCAAAGTGTGTGAAGTTTCCCCCCTTTCAACAAAGCTCTCTACTCCTTGGGTGACACCTTCTACTCCTTCATTACTTGGGTGCTCACACCCCTTCCCCAAATTCTCTACTCCACTAGTAATCTCTCCAATATCATCATCTTCTACTCCATGTTTCTTAGGCTCACACTCATCAAAAACTACATGGGTTGTCTCTTCCACCATTAGAGTTCTCTTGTTAAACACCCTAAAAGACTTCCCAACACTAGAATATCCCAAGAATACTCCCTCATCAGATTTAGGATCAAATTTTCCCAAGTGAGATTTCCCATTGTTGTGAATAAAAACCTTACAACCAAAGACATGAAGGTGGGAAAGATTGGGTGTCCTACCCTTAAGGATCTCATAGGGTGTCTTTTCTAATTTGGTTCTAACATTTTACCCTATTCAACACATAACAAGCTGTGTTAACCGCTTCAGCCCAAAAGTATTTTGGAAGTGAATACTCCGCAAGCATGGCTCTTGCGGCTTCTACCAAGGTCCGGTTCTTCCTTTCAGCTACCCCATTCTGCTGAGGGGTCCTAGGAGCTGAAAAATTGTGACTAATCCCCTTGTCCTCACAAAAATCTCCAAATCTTTCATTTTCAAATTCTCCTCCATGATCACTATGGATGGTCAAAATCTCACAACCTAGCTTCTTCTGAATCCAAGTAAAAAAAGTTCTAAACTCCTCAAAAGACTCATTTTTTATGTGAAAGAAATCTAGTCCAAGTGAACCTCGAGTAGTCATCAACAATCACAAAACCATAAACTTTCCCTCCCAAACTAGCCGTGCTAATGGGTCCAAACAAATCCATGTGAAGGACTTCTAAAGGTCTAGAGGTGCTAATGTCCTTGATGGGGTGAAAAGTGGAGTGGACTTGCTTTCCTAGTTGACAGGCATCACAAAGGTGGTCTTTTGTAAACTTAAGTTTGGGGACACCTCTAACTAGGTCTTTTTGGGTCACTTTCCTAAGAGTTTTCATACTTGCATGACAAAGCCTCCTGTGCCACAACCAAGAATCATCAATCACAGTTTTTAAGCAAAAAGAAGCAGCACATTCAATGTTATTTAAATCAAGCATGTAGACGTTGTTGATCCTCTTTCCCTGCACAATAGTGTTGTTACTTAAACTTACAATGCATGAATCCGTAAAGAATTGTACGATGAAGCCTTTGTCACAGAATTGACTGATGCTGAGCAAGTTGTGCTTTAATCCATCTACAAGCAGAACATTTTCAATCATAAGGTTCTTGGAATTACCAATTATACCTGCTCCTACCACCTTCCTGGTGGTGTTGTCTCCAAGGGTAACCTTGCCTCCAGTCCTGGACTCGAGTACAACAAACTGGCTAGCGTCACCAGTCATATGTCGAGAGCATCCACTGTCCAAGTACCACATACTCTCACGAGGTCTTTTGTGAGAGCCTTCCTGCAAAAATTATGAAATGTTAGTTTTAGGAACCCAAGCAGGTTTGGGTTCCTTCTTATGAAGAGAAGAATGCAATGCATGTGTGGTATGCTGTGGATTATGCACCTTAGGTTTCCACACCCAATGTGTACTATGGTGAATTGTGCAAGTGTGTGAAAATATGTCCTAGCCATGCCACATGAAAAACATCTAACTCCAGGAAAGGGATTTCTTAAATGATTTGAGTTATAATGCCTCTTCCTAGGTTTTGGCAATTGATCAAAAGTAGAAGTCATCCGATTTTTCTTATATGCTTCTAAATCATTTTGAATTTTCAAATTTGTGCTTTTTAAAACTTCATTTTCAATCCCCAAATTTTTCTCTTTCTCCTTAGACTTCTTAAAATCTGATTCAAGTGATGCGTGTGATATTTTTTTAATGCATCAAGTTCTTCAACTAACTCATCATGATTTTTATTTAATTCATCAAATTCATCAAGTAAAGTCATGTGATTTGAATCAATTGTTTGATGATCTTTAATCAAAATTTCATGCTCTTTTTGTAGATTTAAAAATTCTAGTTTCAAGCTAGCATGAGTTTTCTTTAGTTTTCTATATGATGCATGAATTTTTTCTGAAACTTCAAGAAGTTGATCGTAGGAAAGTTCACATACCTCTTCTTGATCGCTTTGGTCTTTTCCCATGAAACACAAGTTTGTAGTTTCTTCCTCTGATTCAGTCTCAGAGGAGTCAGTACCAGATTCTGCCAAAAAGCTCCTTTGGTTTTTCTTCTTGTCCTCCCTAGACTTATCTTTCTTCTCTCTTCTTCCTTTGCTTGATTGATCTCTAAGTGTAGGGCATTCAGTTCTCACATGTCCAGGTTTCCTGCATTCAAAACAAACAACATCAGAAGATCCTTTAACATATTTGTGATCCTTACCTTTCCTCCAATTTTGATGATGCCTATGTTTCTTCCTTAGAAAGCTTTTGAATTGCCTTGTGATGAAGGCAACTTCATCGCTCTCAGACCCGGAAGATTCAGAATCCGATTTGTGCGCCTTCAGTGCGATTGTTTTCTCCTTTTTTTCTTCTCACCTGCATCAAGATTTCTTTGATTCACACCTTGCTCGTAAGCAATGAGTGACCCAAGTAAGTTATCAATGGAATAAGTATTCAAATCTTTTGATTCAGTGATTGCAGTTATTTTTGCATCATAAGACGAAGGCAAGCATCTCAAAATCTTGTTAACTTTTTCATAATTCGAAAGCTCTTTTCCTAGTGCATGCAGTGAAGTAACAATCTGAGTAAACCTAGTGTACATGTCAGAAATCGATTCATGAGGTTTCATACGAAAAAGTTCGTAGTCATGCAAGAGAAAGTTCAAACGGGTTTGCTTAACTTCATTAGTACCTTCATAGGTGATGCATAATTTATCCCAAATCTCTTTACCAGTTTTGCAAGTTGAAATACGCATGTAATCTTCAGATTTCAAAGCACAGAAAAAACAGTTCAAACATTTTGCATTTAACTGAGCCAAATCACGTTCATCGAAAGTCCATTCAGTAAAAGCAACTTCAGTTTTAATACCATTAATTTCACGAGAAGGTGGAGAATAACCATCTTGAATAAGCATCCACATGCGATAATCAGTAGATTGTAAAAACGTTGACATGCGGGTTTTCCAAAAAATCAAAAGGTAAGTTGTCAAATAGAGGAGGTCGTGTAATCGAATAACCTTCAGTAGTGTTTCTATTTCCTATGTTAGCCATGGATCAAATTCAAAAAGTTTTCAAACTTAATTTTTTCGAATCCCGCTCTGATACCACTTGAAAGTTCGTTCGGGATGTTAAGCCCTATGAACTTAGTCCCAAGCTAACCAAGAGGGGGGGGGGGTGAATTTGGTATTTTAAAAAAAATTCTTAAGACAAAGAAATAATTTCTCAAACCAAATCACACCACAAAAAAAAAAACAAAATGCGGAATTTAAAAGTGCGGAAGCAAAAATAAGAACACAAGATTTATAGTGGTTCGGTCGACTAGACCTACGTCCACTCCTTGGAGGCACCCTCCAAGTATTGCACTACCAAACGTGACTCTCCTTTAGCCCCCACAGCTAGGCGGAGAAGCCCTCACAAGAAACTCCTTTTTGCCACCCCGGCAAGGCAGAGAACCTACCTCCTTTTGCTTCCTCCTGAAGCTGGCAGAGAACCACAACCAAAAGCAAAACTCCTTACCTCTACCGACCCTTCCACGGACGAGAAACTCCAGACGAAAGACAAGCAGAGCGATCCTTGAGCAACCCTTGTGAATCCCCTCACAAGCTCCCCCTCACAAGATCCTCTCTCTCTCCCTCTCTCTCTTTCTCTCCTCAAGGTCTTCTCAGGTCAAGGCAGCAGCCAAAAGGTCTCTTAAAACGTTGAAGAAGAGCTCTTTAAATAGAAGAGCTCAAGAGGAGCTCATTAATTGCAAGTAGCCGACTTTATCGTCCCGGCCGATATGGACATCGGCCTGGCCGATTAGTATAAATCAAAGAAGATCGGCCAGAGCATAGCCCTGGGAACAGTCCTGGACGATTGAAATTTGGCTTGATCGTCCAGGCCGATCTCAGGATCGTCCTGGCCGATTAGTTCAAATAAGAGTTAAATCGTCCTGAGCATAGCCCTGGGAACAGTCCTGGCCGATTAATTTGGCTTTGATCGTCCAGGCCGTTCTCACGATCGTCCTGGACGATATGATCGTATCAATCATCCTTAATTACTCCCTTGATTTCCTGATCAATTAAGGCATAATTTGGTAATTTCGTCCAGGCCGGTCCTGGAATCGGCCTGGCCGATAATTTAAAATTCAGTATGCCTAAACTGTCTAAGGCGGCTATCTCTTTCTATTTTGAGCTTATCGTCCTGGCCGATACACGTATCGTCCAGGCCGATAGTTAATGTCGGCTGCCTTAATAAAGAATCCTTAATTTAGACTTTCTGTTTTAAGCCGATCGTCCCGGACGATATAAATATCGGCCGGGCCGATGTGGGCAAAAAACAGAATTTCTAAGCCTCTCAAGTGTGTGTGTGAAGGGTTACTTAGCATCAGTCTTTTTGATTATTACAAGAAGACTCAAAAGGTGAAAAATAAAATTACAGACTGACTCAACCCTAAACCTATGCGATCCTGGACTTGGCTCTCTTGATCGTCCGATCTTCGATTCCTGAAAAGTTAGAAGCAACAAGTAGTCCAAGAGAGATAGTGTTTGTCAATCATCAAAACATAAGCCATGAAAATAGTGATACACTTTGCCTATATTTTCAATGTGAATTTCTTTATACTGTACGAACATGTTCGTACTGTACGATCTGTTTTAAATACTTACTTAAATTAACCCGTGATTAAGTTCTTCGTAATCAAGGCCTAATTGAAATTTGAATTTCTAATACTATAAAATATGTTCGTACGGTACGATTGGTTTTAAATACTTACTTAAATTAACCCGTGATTAGTGCACGTAATCAAGGCCAAATTGAAATTTGAACATCGTACTGTACGAACCTGATCGTACCATACGATGAACAGAGACGAAGTATGATCGTCCCGGATATCGTCCTGGACGATCTCTTGGTTTTTGTCACATCGTACTGTACGATGTCAATCGTACCATACGATGAACAGAGACGACATCCGATCGTCCAGACCATCGTCCTGTACGAATAGTATGTTGTTGAATCGTACCGTACGATATTTTATCGTACAGTACGAATTGTTTTTGTACTGTTCGTACACCTTCGTACCAGGACGACGGCTGTTTATGAAGATCGTACTGTACGATGTTGAATCGTACTGTACGAACAGTAACGGCTAATTTTGAATTCAGAGGTTTTTGGAGCCTTTTTTTAGATGCCAATCAAGTTCTTTTTGGGTAAGATTGTTAGAGAGGGTGAACGTGATTAGAGAGGGATTCCAAGGGAGAAAACTCTAGAGAAATTCTTGAGGGTTGAGAGGAAGGAGGAGGTGAGCGTTGTGAGGGAGAAGAGGTGTGAGGAGAGATCACACGGTTGCTCCAAGCTTGCTGCATCTTGCTCCTCCTGTGGCCCGAGAAGGATTTGAGGGAGGATCTCCAAGGGAAAGGCTCGTCTGCATCCGTTGCCTCAAGGTTCTCTGCCTTCTCCAGGAGGGAGAAAAAAAACGAGGGTTCTCTGCCGTCGCCAGGAGGGCGAAAACAGAGTTTGGTCTTCCGCCACGCCGGGTTGGTGAAAGGGAGGTTTGTACAGGCTTCTCCGCCTTGCCAAGGGGGGCAAAAGGAGAACTATTTTTTATAGTGAAAATCCCGGAGTGGAGGACTCCGGGGAGTGGACGTAGGTCATATTTTGACCGAACCACTATAAAATTCTTGGTGTGTTCTTTCTTTTATCATTGTTTACTTTTTGCTTGCACTTTAATTTTGTCATATCTATTGCACGTGGTTTTTTGGTAAAGTAAAATTCCATAGATCTTTGTTTTTAATATTTCAAAAACAACAAAAAAAAAATTAGAACTCTTGTTTAGGGTTAATTTTTATTAAGAGAAAAACTTTTACAATTCACGCCCCCCCTCTTGTCTTTTAGTAATTTCAATTGGTATCAGAGCTAGTTTTTCAAAAATAGTGTTTTAGAAAACCTTGAAAAAACGATCATGTCTAATTTTGGTAATCGTAACACTGCGGAGGGTTATTCAATAACTCGTCCACCACTTTTTGATAACATACCGTTTGATTTTTGGAAAATTAGAATGTCTACATTTTTGCAATCTATAGATTACCGCATGTGGATGTTAGTAAATGATGGGTATGTTGCACCGTTTAAAACTGTTAATGGCTTGAAAACTCCTGTACCGTTTAGTGAATGGAGCAATGAGGATAGGGAATTAGCCCAACTGAATGCTAAGTGCTTAAACTGCTTTTTTTTTGTGCATTGAAATCTGAGGGACTATATGAGAGTCTCTACTTGTGCTTCTGGTAAGGAGATTTGGGATAGACTGTGCATTACATACGAAGGAACAAACGAAGTAAAACAGTCTAGGCTTAACATTTTACTGCATGATTATGAATTATTCCGTATGAAACCTAGCGAAACAATTTCTGACATGTACACTAGGTTCACCCAAATTGTGACATCCTTGCATGCTTTAGGTAGAGAAATTTCAAATTCTGAGAAAGTAAATAAAATTCTTAGATGCCTGCCTAGTTCCTATGATGCTAAGATAACTGCTATCACTGAGTCCAAAGATCTTAATGTTTATTCTATTGATAACCTCCTTGGGTCACTCATTGCATACGAGCAAGGAGTGAGCCAAAGGCAAAGTGATGCAGGTGAAAAGAAAAAGGAGCGAACGGTGGCATTAAAAGCTGGCAACTCAGAAAGTGAAAGCTCTGCAGGGGAGGAAGAAGATGAAATAGCACTGATGACCCGACAGTTCAAAAATTTCCTGAAGAGAAAACAAAAGCGCCATCAGAACAGCTGGAATAAAGGTAAGAGCTCAAGGTCCAATAAGGTTTCATCTGATACAATTTGCTTTGAGTGCAGGAAGCCAGGTCACCTTCGAGCCGATTGTCCTAATCTGAAGAGTCAACCAGCAAAGGAGAAAGGAGATGACAAAGGTAAATACAAGAGAGGAAAGACCAAGACACAGAAAGCTTTTTGGGCCGACTCTGCCTCAGAATCATCAGAAGAAGAAGCAGAGGAGGAGGTAACAAATTTGTGTCTTATGGCTAATGATAACCTTGATCATTTGGATCAAGATGAGGTATGTCAACTCTCTTATGATGAATTATTGCTTATTTCTGAGAATATTCATGACTCTTATAGAAAACTGAAGAAAATGCATGCTAAACTTAATATTGAATTTAGTTCCTTACAAATTGAGCATGCTAACTTAGTTAAAGAAAATTCTGATTTAGATAAAGATCACATGTTACTTCTTGATGAGTATGATGCATTAAATAAGAAGCATATTGATCTAATTGAAGCGCATGAATCCTTGAAAACATCACATATTGAACTAGATGTAGAGTATGAAAAACTAACTGCACTTATATTAGAAGTAGACCATAGTGAGCACTTGCTATTGATAGAAGTTGATGGATTGACAGCTCAAAATAAAAACTTATAGTGAAAAGATAAAAGAACTAAAAAAATGAAATTGCATCACCTCACAGTAGGCCATCCTAGAAAACCCCCAACACAGCATGCATCACAAAATCTTAGGAAGAGGCACCACCACACTCATAGATTAGTAAACCCATTTCCTGGTGTTAGGTGCTTCTCTTGTGGCATGTTAGGTCACATAGCCCGCACATGCACAATTCACCGTAGGACACACTTAGTGTGGAGACCTAAATTGCATCCATCACAGCATAACATGCATACATCTCATTCATGCAAGCATAAGGTGGAACCCAAACTCACTTGGGTTCCCAAATCTAATCTGTGAATGAAATTGTAGGGATGCTCTCACAAAAGACCTAGTGAGAGCATGTGGTACCTGGATAGTGGCTGCTCGCGACACATGACTGGAGACATGAAGAAGTTCATCCTATTGGAGACCAAAACTGGAGGCAAAGTAACGTTGGGAGACAACACTACCAGGAAGGTGATAGGCTCAGGTACAGTTGGTAATGCTAAGAATTTTTTAATTGAAAATGTTTTACTAGTTGATGGTTTGAAACATAATTTACTTTAGCATTAGTCAACTGTGTGACAAAGGTTTTGATGTTAAATTTTTTACTGATAAATGCCTGATTAGTTTATTTGGTGAAATAATTTTAGAAGGAAAACGAATGAACAATGTTTACATGTTAGACCTTGATTGCGTAGATAACTCAAAATCATTGTGCTTGAAAACAATAGTTGATGACTCGTGGCTATGGCATAGGAGACTATGCCATGCTAGTATGAAAACTCTTAGAAACATCACGCAGAAAAACCTAGTTAGAGGTGTACCTAAATTAGAATTCACCAAGGATCACTTATGTGATGCTTGCCAACAAGGAAAACAAGTCAAATCTTCATTTCACTCTATTAGAGACGTGATCACCTCTAGGCCACTAGAAATCCTACACATGGACTTATTTGGACCCGTTAGTACAGCCAGTCTAGGTGGAAAGAATTATGGGTTTGTGATTGTAGATGACTTCACTAGATTTACTTGGGTAAGATTCTTAGCACACAAGAATGAGTCTTTTGAGGAATTTAAGATTTTCTCCACATGGATTCAACAAAAATTAGGTTGTGAAATATCAACAATCCATAGCGATCATGGTGGAGAGTTCCAAAATGATAAATTTGAGTCATTCTGTCAAGAGATAGGAATAGAGCACAATTTCTCAGCTCCTAGAACACCCCAACAGAATGGCATAGCAGAAAGAAAAAATAGAACCTTGGTAGAAGCTGCTAGGGCAATGTTAGCGGAGTATACCCTTCCTAGATATTTTTGGGCAGAAGCAGTCAACACAGCCTGTTATGTTTTGAACAGAGTAAACATTAGGTCGAAGCTGAACAAAACTCCATATGAACTCCTTAAGGGTAGGACACCAAAACCTTTCACATTTACATGTCTTCGGGTGTAAGTGCTTCATCTTAAATAATGGTAAACATTCCTTAGGAAAATTCGATCCCAAGTCTGATGAGGGTGTCTTCTTAGGCTATTCTTCTGTAGGTAAGGCCTATAGAATTTTTAATAAGAGAAACCCTGGTAGTAGAAGAATCCACCCATGTGGTATTTGATGAATCTGATATGCCCTCAGAAACTAAAATTGAAGATGATGAAATAGAGGCAATTCAAGGAGTAGAGACTATGACCTTAGAAGAGAGGGTCGAATCTCAAGAAGATTTGCCTAGAGAATGGAGATATTCTTCTAGTCATCCTAAAGAGTTAATTTTAGGTGACCCTTCAGAAGGTGTAAGAACTAGGCATGGACTTAGGAAGGAGGTTAGTCACTCAGCTTTCATCTCTATGATAGAACCTACAAGTATAGATCAAGCCTTAGGAGATGAATTTTGGATTCTAGCAATGCAAGAAGAGCTGAACCAATTCACCAGGAATGATGTTTGGGAGTTAGTTAAGAGACCTAAAGAGCAGAGTGTTGTTGGAACAAAATGGGTCTTCAAGAATAAGGTGAATGATTCAGGAACAATAATAAGGAATAAAGCAAGGCTAGTAGCTAAGGGGTACAACCAGATTGAGGGAATAGACTTTGAAGAAACCTTTGCCCCGGTTGCTAGACTAGAAGCCATAAGAGTGCTCTTAGCTTTTGCTTGCTTCAAGAACTTTAAGTTATATCAAATGGATGTAAAGAGTGCATTTTTGAACGGGGTAATTAAGGAAGATGTCTACGTTGAGCAACCCCCCCCCCTGGATTTGAAAGCTCACAATTTCCAAACCATGTATACAAATTAAAAAAGGCACTATATGGACTAAAGCAAGCACCTAGAGCATGGTATGAAAGACTTAGCTCATTTCTTTTGGATAGAGGATTTCAAAAGGGTAGTGTAGATACCACTCTCTTTTTACAAAAAGTTAAAGAAGAAATTCTTATTGTTCAAATATATGTAGATGACATCTTATTTGGATCCTCGGATAAAAATTTATGCGATGAATTTTCAAAAACAATGAGTAATGAGTTTGAAATGAGCATGATGGGAGAGCTTAACTACTTTCTTGGCTTTAGTGTGAAGCAAATGGAAAATGGAACCTTTCTTAGCCAATCAAAGTACATTAAGGATATTTTAAAGAAATATGAAATGGATAGTGCAAAACCCATGAACACCCCAATGAGTTCGACAATCCAATTAGATAAGGATCCTAGTGGAAAATCAGTAGATCAGAAAAAATATAGAGGAATGATTGGATCACTTCTTTACTTGACTGCCAGTAGACCGGACATCATGTTTAGTGTGTGCCTTTGTGCCCGTTTCCAAGCCGATCCTAAAAATGATGATCTAGTCAGAGGAATGTTTTTTTTTTGTACTATCTTTTAGATTCATCCTGTACGATCCACATCAGCACACCTCGGGACGATCGATATTCGTCTGATCGTACTGTACGATACCTATCGTACTGTACGATACCTAGGAAGTACTGTACGACTTTCCGACAGCCGAATATTGACAGTAGGAAGTTTTCCTTAGGTACTATGAAACGACAACGTCAGGATATACCTGTTGGAACCATTTCATACTGTACGATCTCCGGTTCGTACTGTACGATTTACGGAAAATTCTATATAAACCCTTGCATAGGCTGTTCAATTCATTCAACAATCTCCTCTCTCAGCCTTCCATTCGTTTTCGTGCCCTCCTGCAATGTCTAAGCGAGGTCGGATGACTGCCAGAAGCTCGTCCTCATGCAGTCATCAAACCCGATCGCTTTCTGAATAGCGAAAATGAGGAAGCCTACTACCGCTACAAGGCTTGCAAAATCTCGCCCTCAAAAATGCTAAATCAGGCCGCTCTAAATTTCGAGGTAATGGGCCTCTTTGCGTCCACTACCTTTCAATTCCTACTTACCCTAGCGTTTCCTTACAACTCTGAACTCCTTTTTGAATTTCTCGCAAATCTCACACTACACAGAGTAGATAACACCACTTTTCACTCCCTTGTTTGTGGCCGCCCTGTGGAAATAACTAGAGCCGACATCGCCCAACATATTGGGCTGTCCACTGAAGGACCTATGGTTCGCTCGTTTCTAAACTGATGATTTTGATTGGAGCGATGTAAATAGAGTCCTTAGGAACACTGTTTTTCATCAACACCACCAGCCTCTAGTCCAATCCTTAACCCGCAATGCCCGTATAATTCAACATGTCCTTCGAACCTCTATCATACCCAAGGGTGGCGACCGCATCAATCTGACCCCTACCCTGTCAGTCGCTACCTACCTCATTATGTCCAATATTAAGTTTGATGAGGTCGATTTGATCAGCAACTATATTCGGCACATGACTTTTGTTCGTCTTCCCACCACTCGACGGAAACAAAATCTGGCTCTTGGTCACCTCATAGGATATATCCTCTACCATAATATCATCAATTATCCTATCCTGCTGAACCCGATATGCTTCCTATTTTCTATACGGATGCTTCCTTCCGTATCCTCTTTCATCGGGGACATGAGCCTGAAGAACCCGTCTTTGACGAAGAAGAAGGAGAAGATGCACCAGCCGCAGCTCCAG
Organism: Dendrobium officinale; assembly: GCA_019514585.1. NCBI lineage: Eukaryota > Viridiplantae > Streptophyta > Magnoliopsida > Asparagales > Orchidaceae > Dendrobium > Dendrobium officinale. The sequence goes on along the minus strand of CM033683.1, from coordinate 47,123,816 downwards.
CTCGACCCCGACGCCATGCTGCACCCCGAGCACCTGCACCAGCACCAGCTCCACCACTCCCAAATGATGATCTAGTCGCCCGCTTCGACCAGCTGCAGACTCGCCTCGACATGCACATTCAGGAACAACATCAGCAACACGAGGCTGATATGCAATGGTTTGGAGAGCGTTTTACAGCAATTGATCACCGCTTCGACACTTTATTTCAATACTTTCAGCCAAATCCACCTCCACCTCCACCTGATCAGGACCCGTCTGACTAGATTGTCTATGTATGCATTGTAGTCTTTTCTGTTTTTTCGCTTTTGTGCTTTTAGTGGCTCCTCCTTTTTGTGCTGTCAAAAGGGGGAGAAGTTTGTTGTAATGTGTGTAATGTCTATTTATCTAAATACAGTTTTTTTTGTTTTGTTTCCTACCTGCTTGTAGTGTTTTTTTTTTCCTCTTCCCTTCTTGTGTTTAATTTAAAAAAAAAAAAAAAAAAAAAAAAAAAAAAAAAAAAAAAACAAAAAAACAAAAAAAATATTTTTCTTTCTTACTTGCAACATAGTATTTGACATCATCAAAAAGGGGGAGATTGTTGCAACCCATGACCCCGAGTTTGAGATTTTGATGATGCCAAATAATGAGTGTCTTGGAACTGCTTTTCATTGCTTATTATTTTATTTGTTATTTTCCTTGAGCACTAACATTTCAGGAAGATCACAAGTGACTCAGGAAGAAAGGAAGACTCAAGACCGAGTAGATTAGGAGTATGAGTCAAACATTGTATTTTCCATTTATTGTATTTTTTACTTTATTGAGTCTGGCCACAAATGCGTAAGAGTAAGAGCAACCATGCACACACACAGGGGGAGAATTTTTTTTTTAACTGAAAAATATAAGTAAAATTCTTCTCTGGAGATCGTACTGTACGATTTTATTTCGTACCGTACGATCCAAGCTATGTGGGCAAATCTGTGAATAGATCGTACTGTACGAAGTAGTTCGTACTGTACGATATGTTCAGATCCAAAAACCCTAGCCGTGTTTTAATATTAAGCAAGTGTTTTTTGCGCCGTTCGTACTGTACGAACATGTTCGTACTGTACTGTACGATCTGCTTTTAAATACTTACTTAAATTAACCCGTGATTAGTGCATGTAATCCGGGCCTAATTGAAAATTTGAACATCGTACTGTTTTAAATACTTACTTAAATCGTACCCGTGATTAGTGCACGTAACAGAGACGAAGTTGAAATTTGAACATCGTATGTACGAACCTGGACGATACGATGAACAGAGACGGTTTTTGTCACATCGTACTGTATCTCTTGGTTTTTGTCACATCGTACGTACGATGTCAATCGTACCATACGATGAACAGAGACGACATCCGATCGTCCAGACCATCGTCCTGTACGAATAGTATGTTGTTGAATCGTACCGTACGATATTTTATCGTACAGTACGAATTGTTTTTGTACTGTTCGTACACCTTCGTACCAGGACGACGGCTGTTTATGAAGATCGTACTGTACGATGTTGAATCGTACTGTACGAACAGTAACGGCTAATTTTGAATTCAGAGGTTTTTGGAGCCTTTTTTTAGATGCCAATCAAGTTCTTTTTGGGTAAGATTGTTAGAGAGGGTGAACGTGATTAGAGAGGGATTCCAAGGGAGAAAACTCTAGAGAAATTCTTGAGGGTTGAGAGGAAGGAGGAGGTGAGCGTTGTGAGGGAGAAGAGGTGTGAGGGAGATCACACGGTTGCTCCAAGCTTGCTGCATCTTGCTCCTCCTGTGGCCCGAGAAGGATTTGAGGGAGGATCTCCAAGGGAAAGGCTCGTCTGCATCCGTTGCCTCAAGGTTCTCTGCCTTCTCCAGGAGGGAGAAAAAACGAGAAGGTTCTCTGCCGTCGCCAGGAGGGCGAAAACAGAGTTTGGTCTTCCGCCACGCCGGGTTGGTGAAAGGGAGGTTTGTACAGGCTTCTCCGCCTTGCCAAGGGGGGCAAAAGGAGAACTATTTTTTATAGTGAAAATCCCGGAGTGGAGGACTCCGGGGAGTGGACGTAGGTCATATTTTGACCGAACCACTATAAAAATTCTGGTGGTGTGTTCTTTCTTTATCATTGTTTACTTTTTGCTTGCACTTTAATTTTGTCATATCTATTGCACGTGGTTTTTTGGTGAAAGCAAAATTCCATAAATCTTTGTTTTAATATTTCAAAAGCAACAAAAAAAATAGAACTCTTATTTAGGGTTAATTTTATTAATCGAAAGACTTTTACAATTCACCCCCCTCTTGTCATTTAGTAATTTCAGCAGTCGCTTGCCCAGCATTGGCATTACCACAAACAGGTGGGGTGCAGCTCGACCGAGCACCAGACTCCAGAGAGAAGGCATGACAACTTGACGCCAGCCCATCGATCCCTGCCACTTCACCCTCCATTGCCATATCACATTCATTATTATCAATTTTTTCCACAACATTGCTCCGCCACTCCGTAACCTCCGCACATATCCCCATCTGTCTCGTGCAGCACGGCATAGAAGCATTCACATCAAACTCCTCTTCCATCTCGACCCAGTCAACCCTCACCGGGGCCACCTCTTCGACCTCCATAGTGGCCGCACTCATATCAAACACCGGGTTGTTTGCCATGCTCACCGCCCTGATGGCATCAGATCTAGGCTCGGCAAAGGGGGCGAGACCCACCTCCTTATCCCCACCCTCATGGGACTGGCCGGAGCATACCTTCAACGGCACCACCGAACCTTCCGGGTCCAG
>CM033683.1:47058551-47116051 GCA_019514585.1 Dendrobium officinale | reverse complement strand
TTTCGGCCCAAAGTACAAACAACCTTCCATATTTCCTCTTTAAAAACATCACGGTCCAGAACTTCAACAAACCGCTCCATACAAGGCACTTGAGAATCAAGTGATGGCCAACCATCCTCCACAATGACTTTCTCACTCCATTTCTATTCAAATAACCGTGAATCACCTTAGAGATGCCCCTCTGATCAGTCACATACTCACCATCAGACTGTTTTATAGCATGAATATGATTGGATCTTCTCCTAGCTGAATTCATGGAATGAAAGAAATGAGTATTCTCATCTCCCTGATCAATCCACATGGCTTTTGCACCTTGCTTCCACCATGTGGAAATACGAGCCATCGTGCTCTTGAGTAATTGAACTTTATATCTCAAGGCTTCAGCCTAAATATCAGATAGATCATTCGGCAAGCATTCCAATTCCTGCAAGGTTTTGATCTCCCCATCAAGCTCCTCCTTCAATTGGTTTAACCTTTTAAAGTTATCCTTACTCCAAAAAAAGAGTGCCTTCAAAGTTCTCTGGCATTTTTCTGTAATTTAGATGCCTCATTACCAACATCATGCACTTTCCACTTCTCCCACACCAAATGTTGAGCCATCGGATAGCTAGTCCATATATCTTCAAACTTTATCCAACTAGAATAAGTCCTCCTCCAACCTTCCTAAATTGAACAAAGAATTGGACAGTGATCCGAAACTAATCTCGTAAGATGCTTAACCTTCAATCCCTGAAAAGACTCCAAAATTGACGAACTAATCAGGAACCGATCAAGTCTAGAAAAAATACGACTTCTTGCAACCTTATTGTTCGTCCAAGTGAATGCTAGGCCCGAGAACCCAGGATCAACCAACCCATTGGCTGCCATAAAATCTTCTATCTCACTCGCTGCCAAAGAAAATTGGAAAGGCTTCCCACCCTTCTTTTCCTCCTGTGCCATGATAATGTTAACATCACCTCCAACTAGTAGCCTAGAATCCAGCCTATGATTTTGAGTAATACCCTCCCAGATTTGCCTCCTGATATACCTGTCTTTATTAACATAGACAATGGCACCATTCAATATCACTGGAGCTTTTAAACCTTCCCATAATGCATTGGTCATTTTGAAAAAAAGACATGAAAGGAACCCACATTGCTCTTCCAAACCACCAAAATTCCACTAGCTCTTCCAATTGATGGTTGAAAAGTAAAATCCCAGTTTCTTCCCGCCAACCTATCAATATCCATCCTAGAAAAAGTTCCATTTTAGTTTCAAGCAACCCAATAATGCTAACATCAAGCTCCCCAATGAGGTGTCATGAATAATTACCCGTCTCCCTCTTACAAGCACCTCTGTAATTCCAACATAAGATGTTAAACATTAACAACCAAAGGGGAAGCATCCCCGCCACAAAAAACTTCAGAGAAAACACCTTTCCATTGGTCAGCATGTTCCACCTCCTTTAGCTTGCTGTCAATAGATTTATCAACAACATTTACAAACTGTTCAATGGATGAAGAAGCCACCTCATTCTTCAAATTTTTACTTCCCCTAATACCAGGGAACTTCTGAAGAGGGCCAATAAGTGTCATTTCCTTAGTATGACACTCTTTAGAGTTCCTGACTTTCTTGTTTTTACCTTTGATCACACCGGCTTTAGCATCAGAAAACTTCAAAGCTCTAGGAACCAGTAGCTGAGCAGGGGAATCCATGGGTTCCCTCCGATTTTTCTTCTTCAACACAGGCAAGGATAATGAGCCAACATCAGGCCTAACAGCAGAAACTTGATCCACACTTTGCATCGCAATCCTTGCCTTAGCCCGCAACATCTCATATGGATTCTTCACAACAGGTTGTATTTCAACATGAGGATGAATCAAACCATCCGAATTATCCATCTGCATCTGCCAATAATTTACACCTTGACCTTGAACCGTTGATTGAACAAAGTTACCCAGACCCTTCACAATATTTGGCTCCTTGCCCAGTTCATTAGCCTTAGCCTTATGCATATTAGCAGTTCCAACCTCCACCTGATTTTTATTAACTTCCCTCCAACCATTTTGGGAGTAGAAACCTGAGTATCAGGTTTATCATTACCCACTTGTGTTCTGTACCCAGCACGAGCATTGTTGGGTCTCCTCCTTCTTGTTACAAAAGTCCATTCCCCCATATCTTTGTCAATAACCGAAGCCTTCACATAAAAAGAGCTATCCCCATCAGTTATTTTACCATCACCACAAGCCGAAGGCCCACACACCTTGCCAACATTTTGTTCCAGCTCACTAGGATTCTTCAGTCCTTGTTGTTTAACCAGATCACACTTCTCCTTACATAAATCTGCTTTATGTCCCACCTTCCCACATCTCAAACATATTAAGGGATTCCCCTCATACTCAATTGGTTGGAAGAAAGTCCCTTCCAACCCTTGTGCCCACACTCATTTAGGAAGCCTTTTTAACAAATCCAATCTAACACATATGCATGCAAAAGCACACCTATTCCACAACTTGGTTTGTTCATCCATAAAAAGAGGTTGACCAACCCCTGCAGCCAACCTCGCTAAGTTAGCCTCATCCCAATACTCCAATGGCAAGTTTGGAAGCCTGATCCAAACTGGCGATGAAAATCTTCTCCTAGAATTCACTGATAGTCCAGTGGTCCACTATTCTATTCCAATGATTTGGCCTACAATACACCACGGTCCCCCAATCAACACATTATCCCTTGCCTCTTTGTTCTCAAACCAACACAAGAAACAGTGCTCCCACAGGATTAACCTGCGTTAAGCCAAGGTGACCCCATTTCCTTTGAAGATCATTTTGCACCACCCAAGATGGCAATCTACATCCCAACAAACTAGCAACTATAGCTCTGTCAAGCCTACGAATATTCCCCCTGGATTTATCCAAATCCAGTCACACAAGCCAATCTTCTCTCAAAAAACTTCCAACATCCTCCTTTAAATTTAACATCACAGGAACAGATTTCTTCCATGCATTAGCAGCTGCTTTAATCTCATCCACTTCCTTCTTCACTGGTCTAGACAACCCAGACGCCACAAACGGCTGTATTGTGGCTACATTAGCTGCAGAGACATTTCCCCAAATAGTTGAAGCTCCCTCTACCGATTTAAAACTATCACTGCCAACCAGATCAACCAATCACCCCTAGCTACCAAATCATTCATTTGCACCTCAAGTAAATATTCTTTACCTCAGCACAACCAGATGAGGCAAACTCCCCCTTCACTTCAGACTCCATCATCTCAGCCTACACCGATACATCAGGCATTTCACCTAGAGCTCCAGATATTGCAGCATCCCAGATTCGCCCCGTCTGCTCCAGAGATCCAGCTCCAACATTCACTTCAGAATCCATCATCACAACCTGATCCGCTCCCTTTGGTAGTCCATCGAGAGCTCCCGAGTCAGTATCATCCCAGATCTGCTCATCCTGAACCAAGGATCAAACCCCTGCGTTCAAATCTCTAATGAACTCCTCCGCCTCAGAACCGCCCAAAATCTCCATCACCTCATCCAAATCAGATTGACCATTCATCTGAAGCTCCCGATCCTCCAATCCATGGCCTCCCGCAAAAGAGAGAGCAAGAGCAAGAGAGAGAGGTAGACAGAGGGAGAGAGAAAGAGAGAGAGGGAGAGAGAGAGAGAGAGAGAGAGAGAGAGAGGGAGAGGGAGAGAGAGAGAGAGAGAGAGAGAGAGAGAAAAATGGAGGGAGAGCAAGAGAGAGAGGGGGAGAGAGAGAGCAAGAGCAGGAGAGAAAGAGAGAGAGAGAGGAAGAGCAAAAGCTATAGAGAGAGAGAGAGAGAAAGTAAGAGAGAGAGAGAGAGAGAGAGAGAGAGGGAGGGAGAGAGAGAGTAAGAGAGAGGGGGAGAGAGAGAGAGAGAGGAGATGAAGAGCAAGAGTAACGGAGAGAGAGATAGAGCAAGAGCTAGAGAGAGAGAGAGAGAGAGATGGAGGCAGAATAAGAGAACGAAAGAAAGAGAGAGGGGGAGAGAGAGAGAGAGAGCAAGATAGAGAGAGAGCTAGAAAGAGATTGAGAGAGAGAGTTAGCATGAGAGAGAGAGAGGGATAGAGAGATAGAGAGAGAGAGAGAGAGAGAGAGAGAGAGAGAGAGAGAGAGAGAGAGAGAGAGAGAGCAAGAGGGAGAGAGAGAGGGAGCAAGAGAGAGAGATAGAGAGAGCAAGAGGGAGGGAGAGCAAGAGAGAGAGAGAGAGAGAGAGAGAGAGAGATGGAGATTAAGAGAGAGAGATAGAGAGAGATAAAGAGAGAGATAGATAGAAAGAGAGAGAGAGATTGCAAGAGAGAGAGAGCTAGCAAGAGAGATAGAGATAGAGAGAGAGTAAGAGAGAGATAGCAAGAGAGAGAGAGAGGATAGAGATGGAGAGAAAGAGAGAAAGAGATGGATGGAGGGAGAGCAAGAGAGAGATATAGAGAGAGAGAGAGAGGAAGAGTAAGAGTGATAGAGAGAGAGAGAGAGAGTTGAACGTCTAAATTTGCATTAAAATGAAATAAAAACTAGTTACAAGTAAAAACCTGAACTATAAAACTATGCCCTATCACTATCCTCCCTTAGCTACGACAAAAGTGCTGAGGGAAACTCCTCATTATTCACATCAAAGAAATTAAAATTGCCAGCTAAATCAAAATGGGCATAGTAATCAGCTGCACAATTACTGACCCTTGGTATAAACTGAAACAACACCTTATTTAACTCCACTAGAAATGAGAGGTCTGGTCCCTCCACCTTGCGGTGAACTAGATGTTGCCCATCATTCAAATTCTGCATCTAGCGAATTGCATTAACACAATCCCCTTCAATATTGATCCCATCCACGCCTCGCATCCAGTCCCAAAGCAATTCACAGATCATAACCGCAGCCAAAATTTCAGCATGTACACATCCAAATGCTTAATACATCTCCCAACAGCAATCAATAGTTTACTAAAGTGATCTCGTGCAATAATCCCAAGACCAGCCTAGTTAGAAGGTATTAAGGATGCATCAAAGTTAAATTTAAGCCAACCTAGAGGGGGGCACCAAAGCTTATGAGGAGGCAGCCCTACGAGCTGATTGGAACTCCATTGCTCTGGAATTGTCCATTTAAATGGTGTGGGTAGCAGCGAGAGCACAACAGCTGCAATAACTGACGGTGAACGGCACATACGGTGATGCTTCATGTCATTACAAGCCCTCCATACCTGATAAATACTATAACAGTAAATCTTGCCCATACTAGGATCTCTATCAATGCATTTAAGCAAAATAGTTATCAATTCCATAAGGGAATTCACCGTAGGCACTATAAATTCCCATTTCCAAAAGATAGCAAAGACCTACTTCAGTTTGGCACACTGAGAGGTACAGTGGTTCAACATCTTTACATTTTGACAACCCCACGGGCATAAAGGTGACACAGCTAATTACCTTTTGAAGAGACCATGAAGATGTCGGGAGAGCATCTCTGAGTAATCTCCACCAGAAAAAGTGCTCTCGATGATGCAATTTAAGTTGTTTAAACCAGTTCAACTGGTAGTTACCCCTATCATTACCAGCCCGATACGCCATAACAGCAATTGTCATAGTCATTCTATAATGAATGAGCTCAGGGAAATCATCATTGGTCCCTCTCCCAATGGCGGTAGCTACGATCTGTTCAGTCATAATTTTACCAAAGCACCTCTCAACTAATTCTGTATTCCACTGAAGGGAGATGTGCAAAAACTTGCTCACCTTAACATTCTCCATCTCATTCACATTCATGAATGTTGGCCATCCAGCCATGTCCCGATCAAGAATCCAAACATCCTGCATCACATCAATATGCTATCCATTGCAAACATTCCATGGCAAGATAGGACGTAACCCCTTAGCACCGTCAATAATAACTTTCCAAGTTATAGAGCCCTGTATGTTCTGTTCATTCTCCCAAAAATTCATACCATATTTGGTATTTAACAATTTAAAAAGGAGAGAATCTGTATTCTGGAGCAAGTCCCACACCACCCGCACATGAAGAGCTCCTTTCTAGCGGATGAGGCAGTGAAAACCAAGGCCTCCCTGATTCGTCGATTGACACAATTCCTTCCACCCAACATAGTGCATACCTCAGCTTGTAGGATCCTTCTGCCACAGGAATTGCCTACCCAGCTTCTCAATACCTCCAGAACACAATTCGGAATAGCTGTGTGCGTCATCACGTACAATGGAACAGTTAGCAGGGACATTCTAATCAGAAGTGCATGGCCTGCCATTGATAGATGTTTCTTGCCCCAAACGTTTATCTTCTCATGAGCAGTTTTTAAGACTTTAGAAAAGTCATCTGCAACTAATCTTCTCATGTCTAACGGAAGTCCCAGGTACTCCAGCAAATTTTCTTTCTTGTAGCCCATCAACCATGCAATAGTCATCTTCTTCCAGTTGGGACATTTCCTACTAAAGAGGGTCGCCGACTTTCTATAGTTGATTATCTATCATGTCCATCTACAATTATCCTCCAAAAGTCTCATAATACAGGTGGTATTGCTTCGACTAGCATTTGCAAACACAATAATATCATCAGCATATAATAAGTGTGTAACACACACTGAATTTCTTGCTGCCATGATTCTGAGCTGTTGGCCTCTCTGTTTGATTGCCTTTGACAACAGTTCCGAACAGAGGATAAATAGGTAAGGCGTTAGGGGGCACCCTTTCCTCAAACCACTTCTAGCATTAATTCAATGTGATCTGTCTCCATTAATCAAGAGGGAAAATCTCGGATTGGTAATACATTGAAGGATCCAACACATGAAACAATTCCTAAAACTCATTAAGCTCATAACCTTCTCAATCATTTTCCAGGACATATAGTCATACGCTTGCTCCATGTCCACTTTAATAGCCATCATTCCAGCTTTCTATTTTTAATATTTAAAATTGGACATCACCTCCTGAGCCAACAGCCCATGACTAGTGATGGATCTGCCCGGAATAAATGCCCCCTGCTCCTCACTAATGAGGTTACTCAGCACCAGTTTGAGGCAGTTAATCAATTCTTTGGTCACCACCTTATAAAATGTCTGGCACAAGCTAATAGGTCTGAACTTCGATGGCATATTTGCATTGTCCAGCTTAGGGATAAGCACCACCAAGGTATCTTTCCAACTCTGACACATAGAGTTAGTAGCAAAAAAATGCAATATAGCATGAGTAACATCACCTTTGATAATTTCCCAGTAGAATTTCAAGAAAGATGAGGTAATACCATCAATCCCCTGAGCTTTGTTATTTCCCAGGCTGAAGACGACATTCTTAATCTCCTGATTTGAATTAACTTCCTCCAGCCAATCATTAACCTATTCATAAATCAATTCCTCCTCACTAAACTCTGGCCAATTGTTCAGAATCACCTGCCGATCCCTCCATTTTTGCATAAAAAAATTCCAAAATTCCTCCTGCATCATCTTCGGTTCACTAATCTTCCCTCCATTGGCATCAAGAACTTCCACAATTATGTTCCCCCTTCTACGAGCAGAATCCATTGAGTGGAAAAAATGTGAGATTGTATCGCTTTCCTCCATCCATCTAGCCTTCGCTCATTGCTTCCACTAGGATACCAAGCGTGCCATAGTGGCATTCAGTTCAACCGCCTTCAGGCGGAGTGCTTGTTCTTGTTCCTCGTTCAGTCCATCAGAAGAGCATTCTAATGTTTGGAGTTCTTCCATACGCTCCTCCAGAGAGTTCTTAAGCTCACCAAGTTTCTTTATTCAGTTACGACTCCAAATGATCCGAGGCCATCCGAACAAGATGCTTAACAGTAGCTAAAGGAGCCAATCTTAATCCTTCTGAATTCATCAGAATACGATCATGCCTGACCCAGATCTTGCTTATTCCACTTTTATTATGTGACCAGGTGAAATTGGGCCCGTAAATCCCAAATCATAAAGGTCATTGTCCACAAGAAATTTGAACATCTCCTGAGCCCCCACCGTGAAGCTATACCTCCTACCACCCTTCTTCTCGTTTTGACTTAAACAACAATTGAAGTCGCCCCCCACAATCATAGGGAGTTCCATGCTAATCTAAGAGCTAATAGTATTCCAGAGAATACGCCGGCCGTGGTAGTCTTTACAAGCATAGACCAATGCAACAATCCACCTTTGAGTATTAGGTAAGAAAAGTTGCCCAATAATAGTATGTTCCATATCTACAATGAATTCAAATTGAACATGATCACGTCTCTACAAAGCAAGCAATCCACCAGATCTCCCATTCGCATGAAAATGAAAGAACTCCCAGCCACTCCCAATTAGCCGATCCACCTCATTCCTGCTAATACCCGTCACCATAATTTCCACAAGTCCAACAAAGAAAACCTCATTGTTGCCAACAAGGCTATGTAAGTAGTACCCCATTTGCTTTTGCGGGCACCCCTGCAATTCCAGATTATTATTGAAGACATTAAACAACGAAAGGGGAAGCATCCCTGCCGCAATTTTCGTCTGACTCCTTCCTCCTCTTCTGAGACGTTTCAACAATTGGTCCCATCTGGCTCAGCTTATTTCCATTCTTAAATCTGTTAGGCCAAGGCATAACAGGTTTGATCCCTGCTGTGAAGGACAATGGCTTCTTAAATCCCATCTTCAATTGTTTTCGAGTAGGTTTCATGTTACTTTGGGGTTCTCTGACTTTATTCAAATCAACTTACTTCAGGATATTAAAGGATTGTTTATTGCAAGAAGTTTCCTGGGACCTCCCCTGAAGGCGAGCACTCCTTCTCCTATGTGGAGGAACTTTGATCCAAGGCTCCATTTGATCCTCATCATCCTGAGTACCACCTACTATTCCACTATTATTAGCTCCCTTATCTTGTTACAGCTCCACCCCTTTGCCTTTATCCCGGTTACCATTAACATTCTTCGAGTTATTCCCTTCCATTTTAGTCACAGAAGGGCCACCCATCTTACTCTGCTCCACTTCCTTCCTACCAATGCTGCTCGAACTTTGGCTTGAGGTACTTTCTCTCTGACCTCCTTGCTTCACTTGTTCACCCGGCTTCTTCAAGGGAGTTTCCCCTTATCCAGCAGCCTTTAAGGGACATTGCTTTGTCGATGTCCCATTTTTCCATAGCCATAGAATTCTTTCTAATTAGATTAGTTATATTAGTCTTATAGTCTTAGTTTTAGTATTAGTTAGTGATCCCGGCTCGGTGAGTCCTTTCTTCCGTGATGAACTGTTGGCACCAGTCCTACATTTTGTCTCTGTGGACCGAGGAAAAAAGGGGCTCCGCGGGAAGAGGGTTGTACCATGAGAGAAGCAAGGAGGTCAACTGCTTCAAATATACAACATGGATTCTGGCAATGCAATGGAGTTGGACCCTCATGTCGATCCGAATGAACCTCATATTCAACTTGCTGATAAAATTTCTGATTCATTCCATTATCCCATATTCCCGCCTGAAGCTTGTTGGCAAGATTTATATGGACACAAACGCGATCATATTCTCGCCGCCCCCAATTACCTATCTGCGCATCAATCCATAATGGAATCCCAATCTTTGAAGAAATTCTTGAGATGTTACAGGAATCCCAATAATGTAAGGGGAGATTGGGAAGGCAAATCCAAATAGGGGAGGATAGACCTTCCATAGATGTCGGAGAAAACCAAGGTGTCCATCGATCCAATCCCACAATATTTCCACCAATAAACCAAGGGCCACAGCACAAAACAGCGTCCCTAGCTTCAATCGAAGAGAATATGCAAACAAAGCATTCAAATCCCAAAGTAGTAAGCTGGAACTCACCGAAGCGTCCCCACTACCACTGGATCTCAAATTTCAACATAAAGTAAGAAACTCGTCTCCCCAATATCTTCCCGACAACAGCTCTATCAAGCATTGTCACATTGGCCTTAACCAATTCCATGTTGAGATCAATAGAAATTCCATTCGATGAGATAGCATTTATCTCTTCCGGATGAGGGTTCGGGATGTGATCCATCTCTTCTAAGGATTACCAGTACCAACAGAGAACAAGGGACTTCTACTCACCGCATTCCCTTCGATCTTCCTTTGATTTGTAGAAGTACTTTTTGAAGCAACATTTCCACAAACATTTTGAGTGCTATTCAGAGAACTGGCTAATTCAGGAGAACCAGTCTCTACACCATTCACCCCTATCATCTCAACAGCAGCTAATTCGATCTCTGGAACAGCTATGATTCCGTCCCTACCAGCATTGTCATCAGCGACAATATTCAGATCGTTCTAAGTAGTGCTCACCTCCATCAAACAATCTGCTCCGGGTATCATCTCGTGGCTCAGATCCGCTTGCTCTGGGATAATCTCCATCGATCTATCCCGTCCAGGCATTGCAACATCCACATCGAACATCTCCTCCATACCGGCCATACCCTCCAACATAGCCTGTAATTCCTCCATCTCCATGGATGAATCCACCCCATTGAACGTCAGATTAAGCATCATGCTTACTTCCGCAGTCGGCATCAGCTCCATTCTTGACTTAGGAGGAGAATTCTCCACCTTACTCAATACCGTTCGCAACTGAATACCGCCGTTCTTAACAACCTACTACTGCAACTTAGCTACCAAGTTGTGAGGCTTGACCTCCCATTGACCTTCTGCAGATCCATCCGATCTAGATTTCACCGCATCCCTACTATTCCCTTCCATATTATTCGCTGAAATCAATTCAAGAGACCGATCTCCTGATTTCTTCGAACCTCTAGATCAAACTCCTGATCATCTTCTCTCACCTCTACCAGCATTGCGGTCACCACCGCCCCGCTCGGGAGAGAGAGAGAGAGAGAGAGAGAGAGAGAGAGAGAGAGAAGAGCAAGCAAGAGAGAGAGGGATAAAGAGAGAGAGAGAGTAAGAGAGAGAGGGAGAGAGAGAGCAAGAAAGAGGGAGAGCAAGAGAGAGAGAGTGAAAGAGAGAGAGAGATATATATATATATGGAAATTAAGATATAGAGAGAGAGAGAGAGAGAGAGAGAGAGAGAGAGAGAGAGAGAGAGAGAGAGAGAGAGAGAGAGAGAGAGAGAGAGAGAGAGAGAGAGAGATAGAAAGAGAGATAGAGAGAGAGAGAGAGAGAGATAGATAGAGATAGAGAGAGGGGGAGAGAGAGAGAAAGAGAGAGAGCAAGAGAGAGGGAGAGCAAGAGAAAGAGAGATGGAGGAAGGGCGAGATATATATATATAGAGAGAGAGAGATAGGTAGAGAGAGAGATAGGTAGAGAGAGAGAGAGCAAGCAAGAGAGAGAGAGGAAGAGAGAGATAGCTAGCAAGAGAGAGAGAGAGATAGCAAGAAATAGAGAGAGAGAGAGAGAGAGAGAGAGAGAGAGAGAGAGAGAGAGAGAGCAAGAGAGAGAGTTGAAGTTGCATTTGCATTACACAAAAAAGAACGGTTACAAAGGAATTAGCCACTATTACAATCTACTTGCAACAAAGATACAAGGGTTGAGGGAATGTCCCCCTCAGCAGTACCCCAAAAAACAAAATCTCCAAAAATAACAAGGTTTGCACAAAAATCAGCAGGGCGATTGTTGTCTCTCAAAGTGTGCCTAAAGAGCACCTGCTTGAAATTCATCAGGAAGGAGAAATTCGGACCTTCGAAGTTGTAGTGGCCCTTAAACTTGCGGTCCTGTAATTTCTGGAGCCAGCCAATCGCATTGACGCAGTCCCCTTCAATGATAATGCCGTCCAAGTCAAGCTTCCAGTCCCGGATCACCATTTGAGTGACAGCAGCCGCCCGGACCTCCGCCTGGAAGGGGTCCCAGTGCTCAATCCTTCTGCCGGCTGCCGTAATCAGCACCCCCTCATGGTTACGAACCACCACACCAATCCCAGCAAGATTGAAAGGCTTGAGTGCAGCATCGACATTAAACTTTAACCAACCTGGGGGGGCACCAAGTCGTCCGAGTAGGCAACCCAAAGGGCTGAGTAGTGCTCCAGTGCTCCAAAGTCGGTGTCCGGTAATGTTTCGGCAACAGGGAAAGAACCGTAGCAGCAATAGACAGCGGCGAGCGGTTGGTCCTGATGTGTTTAAAATCATTTCTAGCTCTCCACACCTGATACACCGTATAGCAGTAGATTTGTCCCAAGTTTAGGTTCAAAGAAATCAGCCCAGACAACAGTTCCATCACTTCATCAAGTGAGTCAACCAACGGCAAGGTGAAACCCCATTTGTCAAGTATTAAGAGAACGTCCCGCAGCTTGTTGCACTAGGCCACACAGTGGTCAATGGTTTCCATGCCGGAGCATCCCCACGGGCTGTCCGATGAACTTGACAGCCCACGACGAGAGAGCAAGAGAGAGAGAGTGAGAGAGATAGAATAAGAGAGAGAGAGAGAGATAGCAGAAAAGAGAGAGAGGAGAGAGAGAGAGAGAGAGAGAGAGAGAAGAGAAGAGAGAGAGAGAGAGAGAGAAAGCAAGAGCAAGAGAGAAAGAGAGAGATGGAGGGAGAGCAAGAGAGAGAAGAGAGAGAGAGAGAGAGAGAGAGAGCGAGAGAGAGAGAGAGAGAGAGAGAGAGAGAGAGAGAGAGAGAGAGAGAGAGAGAGAGAGAGAGAGAGAGAGAGAGAGAGAGAGAGAGAGAGAGAAGAGATGGAGGGAGAGAAGAGAGAGAGAGAGAGAGAGAGAGAGAGAGAAGAGAGAGAAAGAGAGAGAAAGAGAGAGAGAAAAAGAGATAGAGAGAGAGAGAGAGAGAGAAGAGTAAGAGAAAGAGAAAGAGAGAGAGAAAGCGAGAGAGAGAGAGAAAGGAGAGAGAGAGAGAGAGAGAGGGAGAGAGAGAGAGAGAGAGAGAGGAGAGAGAGAGAGAGAGGGAGAGAGAGTGTGAGAGAGCAAGAGAGAGAGAGAGAGAGATTAAGATAGAGAGAGAGATGGAGAGAGATATAGAGAATAGAAAGAGAGAGAGAGAGAGAGAGAGAGAGAGAGAGAGAGAGAGATAGAGAAAGGTGGAGGGAGAGCTAGAGAGATAGAGAGATAGAGGGAGAGAGAGAGAGAGAGAGAGAGCAATAAAGAGAGAGAGAGAGAGGGAGAGATAGAGAGAGAGAGAGAGAGAGAGAGAGAGAGAGAGAGAGAGAGAGAGAGAGAGAGAGAGAGAGAGAGAGAGAGAGAGAGAGAGAGAGGGAGAGAGAGAGAGAGAGAGAGAGAGAGAGAGGAGAGAGAGAGAGAGAGAGAGGAGAGAAGAGAGGAGCTAGAGAGAGATAGAGTGAGATAGAGAGAGATAGAGAGACACACTGAGAGAGAGAGAGAGAGGAGAGAGCAAGATATAGGTGAGAGAGAGAGAGAGAGAGAGAGTGAGAGAGATAGAGATAGAGAGGAGAGAGCAAGAGATAGGGAGAGAGAGAGAGAGAGCGAAAGAGAGAGAAAGAGAGAGAGAGAGAGCAAGAGAGCCAGAGAGAGAGAGATAGATAGAGAGAGAAAGATAGTAAGAGAGAGAGTGTGTGTGAGCTAACAAGAGAGAGAGAGAGCAAGAGAGAGAGCAAGAGAGAGAGAGAGAGGGAGGGAGAGAAAGAGTGTGAGAGACAGAGAGACAGAGGGAGAGAGAGATAGAGAGAGAGAGAGAGAGGGAGGGAGGGAGAGAGAGCGAGGAGAGTAAGAGATAGTGAGAGAGAGAGAGAGAGAGCAACAGAGAAAGAGAGAGGAGAGAGAGAGCTGAACGTCTGCTTTTGCATTAAAATGAAGAAAAACTAGTTACAAGTAAAAACATCAACTATAAATCTATATCCTATCACTCTCATCCCTTGCCAACGACAAAAGTGCTAAAGGGAATTCCTCATTATTCACATAAAAAAAACTAAAGTTACCAGCTAAAGCAAGATGGGCATAGTAATCAGCTGCATAATTACTGGCCCGAGGTATAAATTGAAACAACACCTTTTTAAACTCCATCAAGATTGATAGATCCGGTCCCTCCACCCTACGGTGTATTGGATGTTGTCGGTCATTCAAGTTCTACATCCAGTGAGTTGCATTAACTGAATCCCCTTCAATAATGATCCCATCCAAATCTTGCATCCCATCCAAAAGAAACTCTCAGATAGAACCCGCAGCCAAGATTTCAGCATGTAGCACATTCCAATGCTCAAGTGCATCTCCCAGCAGAAAACACTAGTTTACCAAAATGATCTCGTACAATCATCCCTAGACCAGCCTGATTAGAAGGCATTAATGTTGCATCAAAATTATATTTAAGCCAACCTGGAGGGTGTGGGCACCAAAGTTTAAGAGGCATCCTAATAGGATGGTTAGTACTCCATTGCTCCAAGATTGGCCACTTGAACGGTTTGGGTAACAGAGAAAGCACAGCAGCAGCAATCACAGATGGGGATCTACACATCTGGTGATGTTTCATGTCATTACGAGCTCTCCAAACCTGGTAAACAGTATAACAATATATTCTTCCCATACTGGGGTTCTTATCAGCATACTTCAAGAGTTCCACAGTTAATTCCCCAAGAGAGTTCACTATGGGCATAGCAAATCCCCATTTACACTGTATCTCAAAAACCTGCTTCAATTTAGAACACTGGAAGTACAGTGATCTAAGGTCTCATCTTCATTACATCCCCACAGACAGAGAGAACTCTCAGCTAACTTCCTTCTACATAGCCAAACGGAGGTCGTCGGTATAGCATCACGAAGCAATCTCCACCAAAAGAAATTTCTTTCGGATGGAGTTTCTTAAGCCAACTAAACTGATACTCTCCCATACTGCCACTAGCCCATCACGAAGCAATGTAGAATCTCCACCAACTAAAAATTTATTTCAGATACTGTCTTCCCCACTTCCACTCAAAAGGTGAATGGTCGTGATCCGTTCAGCCTTGATTTTCCCAAAGCAATGCTCTACTTTAGCCTCATCCCACCATAAAGAATTATTCAACAGATTACCAATTTTCATACTTTCCACCTTCCCAATATCAACAAACGTAGGCCATTTAGCAATGTTGCGATCCAAGATTTGATTCCCATCATGGAGCACATCAATTTGATTCCCATTTCCTATGTTCCATCTAAGAATCGGTCTCAACACCTTAGCTCCATCCTGTATTACTTTCCGGGTTATAGAGACACTCTTCCCCTGCATCTCCACAAATTCATTCCATACTTCTCCATCAACACTTTATATAATAAAGAGTCCACATTCTATAGTAAATCTCATACCACATGAGCATGGAGAGCTCCCTTCCACCGAGTAAGACAATGAAACCCAAGACCTCCCAAGTTCGTCGGTTGGCACAGGTCCTTCCACCCAACATAATGCAGTCACGACTGTTAGCATCGTCTGCCAAAAGAAACGCCTACCCAACCATTCAGTAGCGTTCAATACTCCATTAGGAATAGAAGTATGAGTCATAACATACATGGGAACATATAGCATAGAAGTATTAATCAACAGAGCTCTGCCAGCTAGAGATAAGTATTTCTTCCCCCACAGATTAACCTTCTCATGCACAATCTTCAACAGAAACTAAATCAGCAGTAACAAGTCTTCACATTACCAGAGGGAGCCCAAGGTACTCTAAGGATTCAACCTTCCTGTATCCCATCATCCATGCACTCGTCCTCTTCTTCCAGTTTGGACACTTTCTATTAAACAAGATTGCAGACTTCTCACAATTGATCTTTTGGCCCGTCCAGCCACAATACTCGTCCAGCAACTCCATGATCTGTCTTTCATTTCATCTGCTGGCCTCTGCAAACACAAGAATATCATCATCATACATTAAATAAAAGATACTCACTATATTCATTGCCGCCTGGATCCCAAGGTAACCTCCCCGTTGCTTAAAAGCTTTGGTTAACAATTCAGAACAAAGTATAAATAGATAAGGTGACAAGGGACATCCTTGTCGAAGACCGCTTTTGGCATCAATCCACTGTGTCCTGTTTCCATCAATCAACAAAGTAAACTTCGGTCTTGTGATACACTGCATAACCCACATAATAAACCGATCTTTAAAGCCCATTAGAGTCATCACTTTCTGCAAAGTTTCCCACACCATACAATCGTAGGCTTGCTCCATATTGACCTTCAATGCCATCAATCCAGATTTTTGAGTAGAATGCTTAAACTTGCCCATCAACTCCTAAGCCATCAGCCCATGACTTGAAATCGATCTACCTGGAACAAAGGCTCCCTGTTCCTCACTGATAATGTTACTCAAAACAGGTTTAAGTCCACTAATCAAAATTTTAGCAATAATCTTGTAGAAAGATTGGCAAAGACTAATGGACCTAAACTTAGATGGAAAATTAGCATTGTCGATCTTAGTTATAAGGACCACCAAAGTTTTTTTCCAATTCTCATACATAGAATTAGTGCAGAAAAAGTAAAGAATAGCACGAGTAACATCATCTTTGATGATGTCCCAAAAATATTTCAAAAATGAAGAATTAATACCATCCATCCCCAGTGCTCTATTGCTCCCCAAGCTAAAGATAGCATTCTGAACCTCCTGCACCGTAATATCATCTTCCAAACTGTCACAGAATTGCACAGGAATTTTATCCTCCTCATAAAAGATTGGCTGGTTCTGCATAGCAACCTGTCTATCTTTCCATTTATCTACAAAAAAATTCCAGAATTCCTCCTGAATAAGTCTCTGTTCTAAAATTCTGTCTCCATTCGCATTATTAACCTCAATAATACGATTACTCCATCTGCGAGCTGAAGCAAATGAATGGAAGAAATGAGAATTTGTATCTCCTTCTTCAATCCATCTTGCCTTGGCTCTCTGCTTCCACCA
This sequence comes from Dendrobium officinale, assembly GCA_019514585.1. NCBI lineage: Eukaryota > Viridiplantae > Streptophyta > Magnoliopsida > Asparagales > Orchidaceae > Dendrobium > Dendrobium officinale. Next base: position 47,099,298 of record CM033683.1, on the reverse strand, counting down.
AGTCACCAGCCATGCCAAAGTGGCATTCAGTTCAGCTGCCTTCTGCCGCAGCTCCTGTTCGTGTTCTTCATTCAAGCCAATCGAGGAACAGTCCAAAACTTGTAGCTCCTCGATCCGCCCCTTCATAGTAGTTTTCAATCCAATAAGTTCTTTTAACCTCTTACGGCTCCAGAAATACAAAGCCTTTAACATTCTGCTACACTTTCGATTGAGAATCTCATCAGGTTGCCCATAATCTTGCTTAACACAGTTCTTCCAAACCAATTTCCACATAAAAGGATAAGTCATCCATATGTCTTCAAACTGAATCCATTTACATCTAGTTCTCAGCATCACAGAGGTGAGCTTCAACAGTAACGAATAGTGATCTGAAGCAATACGATTCCAGTGTTTGATAGTAGCCAGAGGGGCCAGCCGAAGACCTTCAGAATTCATCAAAATTCTGTCAAGCAGAACCCAAACTTTGCTATTACCGTTCTTGTTGTTCGACCAAGTAAATTTAGGCCCCATCAAGCCCAAATCATGTAGATCATTATCCAAAAGAAATGTGTGCCCCCACAAAAAATTGTAACTCCTTCCACCCTTCTTCTCCTCCTGATTTGAACAACAATTAAAATCCCCCCCCCCCAACAATCACAGGGAGATCCATATTAACGCATGAACCAACCACGTTCCACAAGCTCCGCCGAGCATGATAATTTTTTTTAGCATATACCAAAGCAATAGTCCATCTTTGCAGGTTGGGAAACAACAAATGCCCAATAATGGCTTGATCCATCGTCAAAGTGACCTCAAATCGAGTCACATCCCGTCTCTATAAGGCAAGCAATCTGCTAGATCTGCTCGACGCTGAGAAATGAAAGAATTCCCAATCATTACCAATTAGCCTGTTCACCTCTTCTCTGCTACAGTTTTCCACCATATTTTCAACTAAACCAACAAAACAAACCTCGTTGTTGCCAACAAGTCTTTGCAGGTAGTACCTTGTATGCTTCTTATGGGCACCCCTATAATTCCAGATAATGATGGATGACATTAAACAACCAATGCGGAAGCATCACATAATCATCTAAGACCTCCTTCTTCCTCTTCCTCGGAAGCTCTTTAGTAGGATCCAATTGACTTAGATCCATCCCAAAGTTAAACCTGTTAGCCTTTGGCAGAACATGTCTAATTCCTACCGTAAATGGTAACGGTTGTTTAAAGCCCATCCTCAATTGCTTATGGGTCGGCTTAATCAAGCTTTGAGGCTTCTTAACTTTACTCAAATCCACATTCTTTGGGGGTAATCACATTCTATTTTTTATTAGGATTACCATTACTTCTCCCTTGCAGTCGAACATTCCGCCTCCTCCGTGGAGGGACCTGAATCCAAGGTCCCAACTGATCATCATCTTCACGTGAATTAACTTCCATTTCCAAGTGACTAGCACTTTTATCATGTTGTGCTTCCTCATTCCTTCCTATTTCACTGGTTCTGATCTGCTTCAGCTGACTACAACCTTCAGTTTTGATAATAAGAGGATTAGCCCTCTTCCATTGCACCTAATCCACTCTCCCAATACCACCCGAAATTATCCTCCACCAATCCTCCCTGTTTCACCTGATTACCAACATTCCTGTTTAAAGTTTCACCTGGCCTGACAGTCTTTAATGGGCATTGTTCTTTTTGATATCCAATTCTACCACATCCATAGCACATGAGTTCAATGCTCTCATACTCCACTTTATGGTAGGATCTATCATTCAATCCATTCACCCAGATTCCTGCCTGCAATTTGTTAGCCAAATTCACCCGGACACACACCCGGGCATACTCCCTTCTTCCCCAATTTCCAGTCAACCATCAACCCATAGTGGAATACCAATCTTCGAAGCAATTCAAGCAATATTACAGCCATCCCAGTACTTCAGCGGGAGATTAGGCAATCTTATCCATACCGGGGATGACAACCCTTCCTGGATGCCGGTGAGAAACTAGACATCCACCGAGGAGAAACTAGGCATCCACCTGTCTTGCCCAACCACGTTTCCACCAATGAACTAGGGACCTCCACATAGAACGGCATCCCTCACTTCCATAGAGGAAAAAATACAAATGAAACAATCAAAACCCATGGTGGTTAGCTGGAACTCACCGAACCTTCCCCCACTGACGTTGCAGTTCTGACTTCAACAAGAAGTAGGAAGCTCTCCTTCCCAAGATTCTTCCCACAACGGCCCGTTCGAGCATTGCCATATTCGGCTTAACGATCTCCAGATTGAGATCATTAGAAACTCCATCCATAGAGATAGCATTAATCTCCTCAGGGTGCAGGATCGAAATGTGTTCCGGCTTCCTCCACGGGTTTCTAGCACTGGCCGAGAATGAAATTCCTTCAGTCACTTTCTTTCCCTGATTCTCCCCGCTATTTACGCTTGACTAGACTGCATCCACATTTTTGCAAACACCTTGCGTGCTACCGAATGGTTTGCTCAAACGAGAAGAGCTGGATCCATCTCCGTTCACACCTGCAACAACTTCTACAGCAATCTCCATCTCTGATGCCGCTTGAAATTCATCCATAGCTACAATATTCAGCACATTATTACTCTGATCAGCTAGAACCGAACTTACCTCCTTCAAACAAGTTCGTTATCACATAGCTGCCTCCACATCAAAGATCTCCTCCATGTCTTCCCTATAATCCACGGTAGGAGCTATCTCTTCCACCTCCAAGGACGAATCCACCACATCAAGCGTCGGGTTGAGTATCATACTCATCGTCAACTTCAAATTCAGCTCCATAGCCAACTTTGGAGGAATTCAGTGGAGAATCCTCCAATTTTGCCCCGTTAGATCTACTCTGACCGGAACTCCACTTCATGATTTACTGCACCCCTTTGGGATCCAGACTTCTCGGCTTAACCTCCGATCGACCTTCCACCGATCCCTCTAATCCTGATTTAACTACATCCCGAGCTTTTCCTTTTGACATAACCGTCCGGGTTTACAGGGAGATCCAAATCCCGATCGCTCTCCCAGCTTCTTCAAACCTCCAGATCCAACTCCCGATCGTCTTCTCTCGTCGCCTCCAGCATCTCCGTCACCACCGCCATCGCTTGAGCGGGGGAAGACCTTCGGCCACCCCCCGCCATACCTATAGCTTCTCTCACTACAAATCGCCAAGAGAGAGAAAAAATTAGGTAGAAATGATGCGCTCGAAGAGCGAGCGAGAGAGAGAGAGAGAGAGAGAGAGAGAGAGAGCGAGAGATAGAGAGAGAGTAAGAGAGCAAAAGAGAGAGAGAGAGAGTAAGAGAAAGCAAGAGAGAGAAAGAGAGAGAGAGAGAGAGAGCAAGGGAAAGAAAGAGAGAGAGAGAGAGCAAGGGAAAGCAAGAGAGAGAGAGAGATAGAGAGCAGGAGAGAGAGATAGAGAGAGAGCAAGAGAGAGAGGGAAAGAGCAAGAGCGAGAGTGAGCGAGAGTGAGCAAGCGAGAGAGAGAGAGAGAGAGAGAGAGCAAGAGAGAGATAGTAAGAAAGGGAGGGAGGAGAGAGAGAGAAAGAGAGAGATGGAGGTAGAGAAATGTTGACCTCATTTTTGTATGAGGTCACAAAGGCCCTTCCAAACTCCAGATTAATTCTAGATCCTATGATTCACTCTAGACCTTAAGATCCTTTCCTAGAGCCAGACCTTAGGATCCACTCTAGACCTTAGGATCCTTCTAGATCCAAGACCTTAGAGTCCACTCTAGAGCCTAGGATTCCCTTAAATCCTAGATCTTAGAATTCTTCTAGATCTTAGGGTCACTCCAACTTCAAATCAATCTCCACCCTTGATCAACCTCAACCTCAAATCAATTCCTATATTTGATCCACTCCAATTTCAATTTGATTCCTACCTGTGATCAATTTGAATCTCAAACTCCATCCAATTTAAATCCAAATTAATTCAAACTTCAAATCTGTTCCAAATCCAGAAATCCAGACTCAAATCCTAAGTCTCAATGCCTTGTCCTAAAGACCCTTTTTAGAGATTTTTCAAACATTTCAAAACCTACTCAAATGGTCTCTGATTCAAGGTCTATCACTTGTAAAGTGATAAGACATGTCTCTAGAGGTTACTCTCCAACTTTTAGCTCATTTTGAGGTCTTTAACCCCAGAATCTGAATTAAAATCCAAAGGCTGTAAAACCTTCAAATATTTACAGCCTATGCCATTGAACCTAACCCCTTTGAGATCTTGACCTTGGAACCCTTATTCAAGCTTCCAATCACTTCCAGACTCTTGATTTTAACCCATTGAGCAGTAAACTGCATTTTTCAGAATCATTTTTTACTCTAGTTGACCAATGGGCCAAAATTGACTAAAATACCCTTATGAGATTTCTAATGGCTATTTCAATTCAAATCAATTCCAAACTCTTTGAAACCACCTCCAATGAATTTCAAATATCAAACTCAACTTGTTGAACTCAAACCCAGACCTTGGGTCAACCTGGTTGACCAAGTCAACCAAGTTTGACCCATGGACCCATACACCCCTCCCCTTTCAAAATTTTGAATCTACTCCATTCCAAGTCCTTTGAATGTATGGGATGAACCCTTGGGTACCCAAGAGACCCCTCTTGGTCATCCAAGCCTTGGGCTTACTTGGGTTAGCCTTATGGCTTGACCCAAGTGACCCAAGAGAGACCTCCCTTGAGCCATCCTTTGATCTTAATCAAATTGAATCCAAATCAAGGTGCCATTGGGTTCCCATTGACCCAATACACCTTCCTTGACCAGCCCAATCCTTGGGCTCATTTAGGTCAAGAGTTAGGCTAGCCCAAAGTGCCTAATAGCACTTGGGATTGGGCCAACTCTTGACCTAAATCCAATTTAACCTGGCCAACACCTCCCATAGGTGGCCCTAGGTCCAATACACCTCCTCCAGCCAGCCCATGCCTTGGGCTAGCTTGGGTCAATAGTTAGGCTAGCCCAAAGTAGCCAAAAACACTTGGACCCGAGCCAACCTTTGACACAGATCAAATTGGACCCAATTGCCACTTGCATTGGGTGCACCAGACCCAGACCCACTTCCCACTTCAAGCCCAGGGTCTGGCCTGACCTGAGTTGAGCCCAAGTTGACCCGAACCGAGCAGGTTTGGATCAACCCGAGCCATCTTTTAATCCAGATCGAATTCGACCCAATTGCCACTTGCATTGGGTGCACCAGACCCAGACCTGCCTCCCATACCAAACCCAGGGTCTGGTCTGACCTGAATCGAGCTTAATCCGACTCAAACCAAGCAGGTTCGAGCCCAACCGAGCCACCAGATCGATCCCAGCTTCCCCAAGCTAATTTGACTCCACAATTGGCTCCAGCATGTCCCCATCGGCCTTCCCTGGTCAATCCGACCCAGACCATGGCCGGCGGCGGTCGGAACCAATGGAGAGCAAGCTCCGGTGGTCCCCCCAGACCGAAAGCCTTCCAAAGGCTGTGGCTCGCCGGCTTGAGGCTCACGAGCTCTCTGGAATGGTGCCCCTTTCCACTTGGCATCAATCCGTGACCTCCTCCACTTCAATCCTGGCCGTCCGAGCTCGCGGGAGGAGGCTGAATAGGGTGGTGCTCCCCAAGGCTCGCCAGACAATCCCAGAGTTTTCGAACGGTTCCCTAGAGCTTCCTCGATCTCCCAGCACCTTCCTTCGAGCTCCCAGACCGTCCCTTCCATCGCTTCGAGCGAACTCCGGCGAAAGGCTTCGGCGTCCCGCTCGAAGTCATACCTCCAGCCGTTCTCCAGTCGCGGCCTCTGAAGGAAACCTGCTCGCCTTCGTCTCCTGAAGCTTCCAGATAGAGAAGCTCATTCGTTGAGACTTTCTCTGCGGTAATTCCTTCATCCCGAGCTCCCTAGCTAGGTAGTCCGGTCAAGTGTGAAGAAAACCTTCACCCCAACGGATTTCCACCGTTGGATTGAAGGTTTCCACCCCCCTGATCCTCCCTGTGAAATTTTGTCGAAGTTCGCTGGCGGGATCAATCGGATCACGCCGGAGAAGGTTCACGGCCTCGGATAAGAGCGGAGGTTGAAGACGAAATCACAGCCGTTGATTCCGATCAATGGCTCGGATTAAATCCCGTGGTTCCGGAGCGCCTTGAATCCTAGCCGTCCGATCCCGCATCCGACGGCTACGATCAATCCGACCGTTATCCAGTCAGCGCCAATGATTGCCCAGCCAATCGGGACGCGCCGCGTGTAAAGCGCGGCTGACTGTGTAATGGCTGGATTAATAATTCCAGAAAATCAAGGGAACTTCAAAAATTCATATCTCCCTGCACACTTGACCAAATTAGGTGTTTTTAGGCTCATTGGAAAGGTCTCAGGGAGACCTTCAAAAGCCCTATGGTTCCAGGCCCTAATTGCATGTGTGTTAAGCTTAATTTCATTAATGGTGTTATTTCAATTTATGCAATTACTGTTTGTAGTTAAGTCTCCAGGGCATGGAACTTTGGGAGATTGAATTTGGGCATGTCTTTGACATGTCCAAATTTTGTCTCCCCTGTTTTAAAGGTCTAAGGGCACTTTCCCCCAATTTTGAGTTTAAGGGTCATGGGTTGACCCTTAAATTCAAATTGGGATTTAAGCCTATCCAATGAGAATTAGGATCTGGTTTTTTGTGTGTTAATTATGCTTAGGATATGGAGTTTAGGGCCACTGACTTTGCCCCAATCCAACCTTAGGATAGCTCCCTAGGATTTTTTTTGAAGGTGACTTAGAGCTCACCTTAGGTGGCTTAGTTAGCCACCTTAGAGTATTCCAATTGAGCCCAAATTTAGTGTGTTCAGGCCTTGCGATCATGTGACCCCATGGTCCAAATTTCATCAGATTTGGAGTTCATTTGGTTCACCAATTAGGAGCCATAGCTTGCCCTTGCTAGAATTGCCCCCTAGCCTTAATTAAGTCCTAATAAATCCCTTTTAAATCCAAAATTCAAGTTTAATACTTCATATTAATCAGTGTTGAAACCTTAACCCATGAGAATTAAAAGCCCCTTGATTGGACATCAAATTAAGCCTTAATTTAATTTTAAGTAAAATTCAATGTTTAATTAATATTAATTAATTAATAATCATTAAAAATCCCAAGAATTAATTTAATGCTTGATAATCTCCCCTTAGATCACCTCTGATCTTTGGGAGAGATTTCAGAGAGTTTGAGATCCATTTAGACCCAAATCACTAGAATAGTCTTTAATTGAAATAATTGAAAATTTTCATAAATACCCAAACTTCTAAAAATCATAACTTTTGATAGAAAACTCTAAATTGAGTGTGCCACCTGTCTAACAACTCATAATTAGGTCTAGTATTTATTAAAAATCTGAAACCTTTAAGATTAACTCTAATTTTGAAAATTAAATTTTGACCCATTAGTTAACACATCCGGATACCCTTTAAAATTCATTAACTCTCCCAAGTTCCAGAATTTTCTTAATAGGCTAATAAAGTTCTCAACCAACCCATTAAAATCAGTAAATAACTCCTTTTAATATTAATCCACTCTTTTAATTCCAACCAATTTAAATAACTTAATTAACCCCGATTGTTACTGGGTAACCCAGGCCTACGAGGCTATTAGCTTAGCCCCAAGGAAGGTGAAATAAACTTCACGGCCTCGGTGCGAAACAAAGGTAGTAATCAATTAACTTTTAAAATATGTTTAGTTAAAATTCTTAATACATTAATACTTAAATTTTAATTTAAATCCCTTTTTAAGCCTTAACAAACTCAGACTTTTAGACAACTTCAAATAATAACCCACTTTAGGACCTACCCCAGCCACACGACCTTTCTCACACACTTTAGATGATGTGCTAGGACAACCAACTCTAGATCTAGGTTAGGCCAGTGTTTACTTTACTGCTGTGTGCCGGATTTTTCGTAGTTTTCACTGCATATTATGGATGAAATTACTTTGCTGTGTCTGCTTACTTTTTCTGTACTCTGTGGATGGATTGATGTGTTTGGCGACTAGATTACCCTTAGGTTAGATACGATCTGGATGTTGACACAGTTTTCTGCAGGTGGCCACGCTCATGCAGGGCAATATAAAAAGGGGGCTAAATCAATAAAAATTATTATTATCAATTGTTATATCTGCTTGCACAGGTGCTTCAGCTGCTAAAGCCCCCCAAATCATAAAAAGAGCGTGGCCAGTGTGTTTACTTTTCTTTTGCTCATATACAACTGCTTGGGAATAACTGCTTTATATATATTAATTGCTTAGGATAACCCTGCAGGTAAGTCTAGATTTTTATTTTGATATTAATGTAATTTGTGTAAGTGTCAAGTGTTGTGAAAGTTGATTTTGAGTTGGGATACATAGATCCAAAGCTTGGATTCCAAAGAGGAAAGGATACCCCTTTAGGGAACACTCCTTTTCCATTTGGAAATCCAAATTTGGATCATACCTCTTCCTTACCCAAAGAGGAAAGAGTGGCCTTCCCCCTTAGAGGGAAGTGCCCTCTTATCCATTTGGGTAATCCACTACGAAGATTCCAAGAAGATTGAAGAAAAGGAGTCCAAAGAAGAATGAAATTGAAGATTTGAAGATTTGAAGATTGAGAGTATCCCACTCAAAATAACTTGCGTCGTTACTAGGTTTAGAATCCGGATTGTTGTCAGTGGTGCCCGGCCACATTACTTTCTGCAAAATTCTGGTTTGTAATAAGCAAGACAATTCTGCCTATGGACATTTATTAATTAATTTATATTTGATGTGATGATTTGATTGCCTCTAGGATTACTTGTTTTTACTAGTTTTTTGGCGATTGCATGCCGTTCTTTGTTTTCGCCTGGATACGTGAGGCTCGTGAGGGTGTGAAAGTTTTATACTCAAAATATTAAAGTCCAAAATTTTAGTGATTCTAAATAACATAGAAAGATAACGAATCTAGGAAATTAGCCGGGGATCGACCCCGGGGTCGCATGCATATTTTTGCATTACTCTTTCCTTGCTTTAGACCCTTCCCCGCCTGCGGGTAGAGTCCGGATAGTCTGACCTATGAGGACGAGTTGCCGGACCTGGGGAAGTCCAGTCTTCTAAAAAACTATTTTATAAGCCTGTTTTTAAAATTTCAAGCATACTTGATTGGAAGTTGTTAACTAGCATGCATTGCATTAGATACAAACTAAAAGAGTCAAAATTTTAATTGCATCAGTTTAGCATTTTTGCACCCAACATATGTCAAAGGGGCCAATTAGGAGAGTCTCTAGATGTCGGCCCCAACTCTCCAAAACTTTAATTACAACGTCCCTACCATTCTTTCATAAAAAGACCGGATTCATGTATTTTAAATCGATTAGGTGGTTAGCTGGCTCCCCAATCCAGGCCGGGGTAAGTCCAGACCTTGCACTGCATTAGTTAGGATCGGACGACTGTGGTCCAGTGTCCAAAATAGACTTAGGATCCGGGGCAGATTTTTTATTATAAGACCCCAAATTTCGGGAATATAGTCCCAAATTTCTAATAAAATACTTAACTCTAATTAAAGCTTCATTTCAATCCTAAAACATAAAGCCCAACACTTAGATTAAGTTGGGACACTTCCGGATGGTTCTGGAATCTCAAAGTGTCCCCTACCTCTCATCCTTTGACTCCGTTAATAACTGCTCAATTTTGATCCATTCCCTTTTGATTTTCCAATAATTCTATTCATACTTTGATATCACTCCTAGAAATTCTAACAAAATTCTGCCATTATTTTAATCGAGAGTTTTCGTAGGAGATTTTATCTCCCTACGATATAATTAACTACGAGGGCTTGCGCTCGTAGGAGATTTAGAACCCCACACACCTGATTTTAAAATTGATTTTAAAACTTCCCTAGATTTCTTTGGGAAAAGTTAAAGAATGATCGTCGTCGTTGCATTAGAAGAATTATCGTAGAATGGTATCATTTCCCTTTGGGGAGATATATCCTTCTTCGATAAGGCTTTGGATGTGAATGCGACGATCATACTTCTTGAATATTGTAATTGGGTATTTAGTTGAACTCTACTTTGCTCCTTCGGGGACATATGAAGTTCTCTTTAGGACCCGATCATAATATTCAAGATGAGTTTACATATTTCTAAGTCTGAATACCGTTATGAAAGTTTATCTTTGTCCCCCGGGGTGATATACTCTTTCTAACGAGTTGATTCAACCTTAGAATTAGAGCTCAACCTTAATCTTAAAATCCCCAAAGAAAACTAATATTTTTCAAAACCTGTTTTCCAAAATTCCACCAACAAAAAAATGGCACTCCCGGTGGGACCAATCTCTCTCTCCATCTTTAATAATGGCAAAATTTTGTTTCATCGGTAGTTTTAACTATCATTTCTTCCGTTGGTCCCTTTGCTCATTTCTTCCTTGGGTGAGTGTGGTCAACATCTAAAATAATAACAAAATATTAAAAGAGAGGTTCCACCTCTAAATTTGGCTTTTCGTTCTGATTTTGACCTTCTGCCCCAGCATAGCCTGTGAGGCGACAGTGTCAAATCAGATCTCTGGATATCCTTTTTAATTTTACGGATTTATGGTCGATAAACTTCTCGTTCAACATATAAATCCTTAAAATTGAAAAGAATTCAAAATTTTGATTTCATGCCAACCTTTCTTTAGTTTTAACCCTCCTCATTTCCCCTTTGACTCCCAAGGGTGGGGAGGGTCAAACTATTCCTTTTTACTTGGGCTTTCTCACAATTCCATAAGCCTTCGGGCAAGGGGAAACTCTGTCCGTTGTGTTTTGGAACTTGTAAGAAAACCACTTTTCAAATTCTCAAAATTTCCTCAAAATTTTCTTTCTCTCCAAGTTGTCATGTGTTACCCCATACGATTTCTTCGTGGGCCGACATATGTCATACTTTCAAAAAATAATAATAAAATACTCTTTACCACTCTTTTCAAAAAAATCTAATTTCAATCATTTTCTTTAATTTTCAGAAAATTTCAAATGGCTGGCCAACGGATTTTCTCCTTTGACCGAGAGTTGTATTCGACTGTTAATGACCAAGGGAGCACTGTTATTTTTGGAATGGGATTTAGTACTCTTGAGCTCTCTATGGATGGACACCAGATTGTGAGCCTAGATGCCAGTAAGGAAACTCCCCCAGTAGTTGAGTTAATTGTGGGATCTGCACCCACCTTGCCAGTAGTCAGTGATGATCAGAAACAATCTGAACCAGTTGTTGAGCCTCCCACTGAAATTAAGTCTGTTTTTGAAGAAGGGTCTAGTTCTGGACTTAGATTCACCACTAAGAACCAGAAGAAGAACTATTTGAGGAGACTTAGAAAGAAAATCTCTAAGGCTAAGAGAGTTCCACCCTTTAAGACCTTGGCTCAAGTAGAACCTAAGGCTGTTGAGGAGCTACCTATTCCTGCTTCCTCTCCCCTCCTAAAGGGAAGTCGCTTTTACCCCCTGGCTTCAGCTCAAGGGGAGGAGAGGATAGCTAGGATAGCTCGTTCTCCACCATGCCCGGTCGACTACTCGACTAAGAAGACTCAGAAAGAAAAATATCTCCAGAAGACAAGGACTTTAAGAAACATAATTCATACCTGTGCTGCACAGACTGGGCAGACTAAAGAGGAGTATGTGAAACAATTGAAGGGAGTGATTTCACATCGCTTCCAAAAGGAAGTGTTGAAGGAAGAAGTATCTGAAGCAAAGAATTTAACCCCTCAATTCGTTAGGAAGAATAAGAAGTATGCTAGACAGCCTGCTACTTCAGTACTGGTTGATGGATATCACTGGGTGCCACGCCCTCTGTCCTCTCAAATAGAGGGTATTGTGTTGACTGGGTCCGAGAGAGGCCGCCATCCTACTGGTAGACCCCCGGTACCCCCACATAAACCTGTAAGATTGGCCTCAGTGATTGTCAAACCAAAGGGGGTTGAAGTCCAGAAGTCCGTGGACCTTAAAGGAAAAAGACCTAAATCTCCTGAAAGGAAATATGTGCCAAAGAGAACTAAGTTGGAGAATCTGCCACCACCTCCTAGAACTTCTAAGTTCATTCTGCAGCTCCAGCGAGTTCCAGCCAACCCTACTCCAGTTTCAGTTGACTTGATGGATGTCTAGACTAGTACCCCAGTTGTTACAGTTGGCAGTTCTCCCACAGCCAGTTTAGTTCAAAATTCAATAGCCACCATCCCTGTTGTCCCAGTTAATGATCCCCAAAGTCCGAGTGTCATTCCTAGGCCCCTTAGTCAGGAGTCTGAGGACCTTACCTTACCTGATGTGGGAACTATCACCTTACAAGCTCCTACTTCTCCTGAGGAATATGTCCCTCTTTCTGTAGAGGATGCCACTCTTCTGACTACCAGCTCTGGGATAGTCGAAGAGGAGAGAATTGACCAGGATTTAGAAATGGAAAATGAACCGGATACAAAGTCTCAACCAGATCCTAATCCAAAATTTGCAGAAATCATTGCCCTTATGGATTCTGAAGAGTTGTTTGATATGGCTGAGTATAAAGGATACCTACCCCTTGACCCTAAATCAATTGGGGATAGACCGGTCGAGGAGGTAGTTCAGGAAATAAGAAACATTTTGTTGAACAAAGAAGGAATGGCTTCTTTTGACCCTGATACGGATGATCTCCTCGGAGATGAAGATGATTATGTTGGGGGCATTCATGTGGTCGAAACTAGATGATCTAATAAAGAAGCTAAGCGCAGCAAGCGCCGATTTGTTAAGGATGATGATCCGCATGCTGTTGAGTCAGAGTCAGATGAGTCTGTGAAAGATAGAGATGAAGAACACATAAAAAACTTGGAGACTCAGCTTGCTAGCATGATGTCACAAGTTAGAGAAATGCAAGAGAAGTTAGACAAATCACAGCAAGAGTCTTTTATGATCCACCAGTCAGCTCGAGAGCTCACAGAAAAGGCCAAAAGGGCAGAATTTAATTCCAGACCTCTCGAGTCACCACCTGTGACTCTCCCTTATCCAGTAGAGACACCTCCAGTTCACCCTGCAGTCTCCTCCATTCCTTCAATCCCACCTCAGAAGGATATCAAGCAGTTAATTGAGGACCAGGTAAGGGAGGCCTTAGCCCATGCTCAAGGAACTGTGTCTATTTCAAAGGGTAGACCCTACCCCCGAGGAATATGACTTAGTTCCTTACCCAAAGGGCTTTGTGCCACCAACTTTTAAAGTTTTCACTGGAATCGAAAATCCGAGACAGCATCTGGCCCACTTCCGAGCAAGCTGTTGCAATGCAGGAGGGTCGGATGCTCTACTATTTCGCCAATTTGTAAGTAGTCTATCCGGCATTGCTTTTGAATGGTACGCCGATCTGCCCAACGGTTCAGTAAGAACCTTTAGCGACCTAGAAAACCTCTTTCTTAAGAGATTTTCTGGAGCACAACAACGCACCACCGTGGGCGATCTCGTGGTTGAAAAGCAAAAGCCGGGAGAGTCTCTAGTTGAGTACATCTTGAGGTGGCGAAACCTCTCGATGAAGTGTGAACCCTAGTTGCAAGAACAACATGCTGTGGAGATCCTTTTGAAGAATATCCACGGTCCTGTTGCTTTTCTCCTGAAGGGTTTCACTATTAAAACTTTTGAGAAACTTCTTAATAAGGCTAGCAATTTGCAGGAAGAGGCTCCTAGGATGCCATTCTTACGAGAACAGTCTGAAGAAAGGAAGGGTCCAAAATTGGTGAAAACATTTGAAAAGAAAGCTGTGGTCTCAGCAGTAGATAAAGGAAAGAGGCCAGTGATTAGTCAGCCTAGCACTCCACTTCCACCACAGCCGCCTCAGAAGCAGCCCTTTCAGATAGTTTCTCAACATACTAGAGATTCCTCCTCCATCCCTTTTAGAGAGAGATTGGCAAAGCCTTATCCATTTAAAAGGGAGTCAGTTAAGAAGATCTTCAGAAGTCTGTTAAAAAAACTAGATTTTCAGTTGCCAGAGGCTAGGAGGCCTGAGGATGAGAGCAAGAAAGATGATCCCAAGTATTGCCCGTACCACAGGATGCTTAGTCACCCTCTTGAGGACTGCGTTGTGTTTAAAGACTGGCTTGAGAGGAACTACACCCAAGGTAACATTATAATACCTAAAGAATACTTGGTTGATCCAGAAAAGGCTTCAATTAAGACCATTTCAGGTAATCCTCTTAACTCTTCTTATTTTGTTGAAGATGGTTGGGACATTGCTTTGTCCCGGGCACTTAAAAAGTCGATTAACAAGTCTTTTCGTCTTTCTCAACAGCTGACTACGATAGCCCAGGCCCCGGTGTGGAAGGTTGACCTGGATGCTTCGCAGAAGGATGTTGAGCCACTTTCCTCTCTAGTAGTCTTAGGAACTACTGAGAAAAATGTAAAGGAAGAAAAATTTGATTTTGTAGAGAGGAAGTGTGTAGATGAGAGATGTATTAAAATGGCGGATGGTGGTGTTAAAACCCTTTCCCCTCTTTTGTTATCTGACTTTTACTTTGCCCCATCAAAGGCAAAGGGTCAAAAGATGAATAAAAAACATCCTTCTACTTCTGTCTTGATGATTAACCATGAATCTCAAATGCAAATTGATGACTCTCCTGTTTTGAATCAAACTCCTAATGAAATAAATAATGAGGTTAATCAAACCAACCTCACTGATTCGACTATTCAAGAAGAGGTCGAATGTGAAGCTTTATCAGAAAGTGATTTCCCTCAGATCAATTTCCAAGGAAATCCTATCTTGATAGAACTTTCAGATTCTGACTCGCTTTCAGGAAATGATGATCCAACACCTATGGTGTGTGTAGACACTGCCCTAATTTGCCCGCCCGAAGACGTCGAGCAGGTGCAACTCCGTGGCGGTAAAGTCTTACCCCCTAGGTTGCCCCCTCAGGACAAAGGCAAGCAATCCTCATTCGAAAATCTAAGTCCGGATTCCCCTCAACAACCAGAATTCCCTCTAATTCCTCCAGGTTTCGAGTCTGTCGTTCCTAAGGTTGATTACAATGTGCTAGCCCACCTTAGGAAGTTGCCAACAAAATTAAGTATTTATGACGCCCTCCTTCTTTCCAAAGAAATGAGGGAGTCTCTAATTAAAGCACTTCTCGATCCCGAGATTTGCTTAACACAGTTGGCTGCAACTTCAGAAGGTGAGGCTCTCTACTTCAAAGAGGTCCCTGGGGTTACCTTTTCAGACGAAGACTTACTCTTGGGAACTGCTGACCACAATCGTCCCCTCTACATTACTGTAGATGTGGGAAATTTCAAGTTATCAAGAGTCCTTGTTGATCCGGGTGCATCGGTCAACGTGATGAACATAAAGACCCTTGCTTATCTCAGAGTTGATACAAGCAAGCTTTCAACCGACAGGTTGGTGCTTCGTGGGTTCAACGAGAAGGGCGAGAGAGCTTTAGGTTCGATCACTCTACTCCTGGAAATAGGAGGTTTAAAAACTGAAGCTAAATTTCATATAATCGATTCGACTACGTCCTTTAACGCACTTCTAGGTAGACCTTGGATTCACGAATATAGAATGGTTCCATCTACCCTGCACCAATGCATTAAGTATCAACGAGACGGCATTGAACATGTGATTAAGGGTGATTTGCAACCATTCTCGATTCAAGAAATTGGGATCTACGAAGATGCTGCATATTTCGTACCAAAAGGGTCCTCGTCCCGTTCTAAATTAGAGATCAAATTTGAGGAGAAAATGGTTGGACAAAAATTCAACCAAAAGAAAGAAAAAGATAAGGATATCAATCAAGAAATGATTCAATCGAGTAGTGAAGACGACTCTGATATCGTTGTCCTTAGACCTCCAAGCACATTACCTCAAAGAGGTGGGAGGATGGCTTTAAGGGCACGAGGTCGAGGCCGTGCTTCATTAGACAGGAGAACAGCACCTGTGTATATTGATTTGGAATCAGATTCCGATAGTGAACTAGAAAATCAAGGTGCTGCCCTCTCTCTCAATTATCAAAACATAAATACTCCTCCAAAATTTGATCTCACTTTAGACCAGGACAGTGACCCTGAGGTAGATATTTCAAAAGTTAAAAGTGACGAGCCTGAATTAACAATGTATGAAAAGCTCACTAGAAGGATTGAGGCCCTTTCTCTGACCCCACTGTCGGCAGGCAGGGTTGTAGGGTTGGAAGTCAAAGTGGCCCCCAACTTGGATGGTGAAGTTAAGAAAGTCCAGAAATTCTTTCCTGGCTCCTCCTCCGCAAGGGACGAAGGCGATGTAACCCTTGAGGAGGCAGATTTTAATGAATTAATGGAATTACCTTTCGGCTACTTTCCTGTTTGTGTAAAAAATACTTTTTCTAAAGGTTCTATACCATACCGATGGACTAAGGGTCAAGCCAAATACCACGAGAATATTTGGCGAACAAAAATAAATAAAAATCCAACAAGTGGTATTGGCTTTGGAACAGTTAGTTCATTCGACGATGATGAGTATTGCCTAATGATAACTTACCATCTCGATTCTCCAAATGTACCTACAGATCCTCCTTGTCCTCTAGATGGACTCTGTTTGGAGACTTTAGACGATCCCGATGATCTTCAAGTTCGGGATGCACCCCCTGAATTTGAAGAGGAAATTAAGTCGACAGTCGATGAGTTGAGAGAAATTAACCTGGGAAACGATGATGACCCCCGTCCGATTTTCATAAGTACTTTGTTAAGCGAGGGTGAAACCCAAGACTTAATCCAGTTGTTATTCGAGTTCAGGGATTGCTTTGCCTGGACATACGATGAAATGCCAGGTTTGCTTGCTGAGGTAGCAATTCACAAACTTGGGGTTCGGCATGATGCCATTCCTGTTAAACAAGCTCCTCGACGCATGCGCTTAGAGATTGAGCAACAAGTCGTTTCTGAAGTTAAGAAATTGGCAGAAGCCGGATTCATTCGAGAGGAACAATACCTCTCTTGGGTGGCCAGCGTCGTGCCAGTTCGAAAGAAAAATGGTCAGATTCGGATTTGTGTCGACTATAGGGATCTGAATAAGGCATGCCCTAAAGATGAGTTCCCTCTACCAATACCAGAGCTCATGGTGGACATTGCCTCCTCACATGCTATTTTCTCATTCATGGATGGCTCGTCGGGTTATAACCAAATCAAGATGGCCCCTGAAGATGAGAGAAATACGGCGTTCAGAACCCCTATTGGAATCTTTTGTTACAAGGTAATGCCATTCGGTTTAAAGAATGCCGGAGCAACCTACCAACGGGCCATGACCCGTATCTTTGACGACTTAATTCATAATCAACTTGAATGTTATATTGATGATTTAGTTGTCAAGAGCAAGGTTAAAGAGGCTCACTTGTATGACTTAAGAGTTATTTTCGAACGGTTGCGCCGCTACGATTTGAAAATGAACCCCTTGAAGTGCGCCTTCGGCGTCGCTTCGGGAAAATTCCTAGGATTCGTAGTGAGGCACCGCGGAATCGAGATAGATCCTGCTAAAATTGAAGCCATCTTAAATATGCCATCTCCTAAGAGTCTTACTCAGTTAAGGTCTCTACAAGGTAGATTGGCATATATAAGGAGGTTTATTTCTAATCTTTCCGGGAGATGTCAACCCTTCTCTGTCCTTGCAAAAAAGGATACTAAATTTGTATGGGGCGAGAAGTGTCAGAATGATTTTGACGATATCAAACAATACCTTTCTAACCCGCCAGTCTTGGCAGCTCCAATTCCGGGAAAGCCATTAATCCTCTACACCGCAGCTCTAGATGAGTCTTTAGGTGCCCTGTTAGCTCAAGTTAACGACGAAGGAAAAGAGAATGCTCTCTACTACCTTAGTCGAAGACTCCTTCCTACTGAAATTCGATATCCGTCAATAGAGAAGCACTGTCTTGCTTTAGTTTTTGCAGCTCAGAAACTGAGGCATTACATGCTCTCCCACTCAATCAGTTTGATTTCAAGAGTTAATCCTTTGCAATATCTTATGACCCGACCTACATTGTCAGGACGTTTAGCTCGTTGGTCTATGATATTGTTGCAATTTGAGATTACTTTCACTCCTCTTCGTGCTGTGAAAGGACAGGCTGTTGCCGACTTTCTGGCAGCACACCCGCTGCCGGCAGATTCTCCTCTGAACGATGACTTACCCGACGAACAAATCATGAGTTTGGGGGGAATCTGGAGAGGCCATCTGGGAATTATATTTTGATGGGGCAGCATCCTCTCGTAGGATTGCGACCCAACAATCTGTAATTCCTGGAAAGGCTGGAGTCGGTCTAATTTTTATTACACCAGAAAAAGGAATGATGCATTTTTCCTACCACTTGTCGGAGCCTTGCACAAACAACGAAGCTGAATACGAAGCTCTGATAACTGGTTTGGAACTTGCAATTCTAATGGAGATTAAAGAGATTAAGATCTTTGGAGATTCCCAACTAGTTATTAACCAAGTCGCCGGAACTTATAAAGTCTTGAATCCAAATCTCCTAAAATATCACCAGTACACACTTCACTTGTTGGAACAAATCCCCATTGCTACTTTGTATAGGGTTCCCCGTGGAAGCAATTCTGCGGCGGATGCCTTAGCAAAACTTGCAAAGGAATTTGCATGTCCTGAGGAGGATTCCATCCCTATAGAGATACAGGGTCGTAAGACCCCTCTCCCTTATAGATTTGGAACACATTAGTAAGACTCCCCTTCAGATCCTTTCTGCCTCTTCGACGATTGACGAAGAAGGCGATTGGAGACGACCCTTAGTCGATTACCTTAAAGAAGGGAAGCTTCCCCAGGATAAATCACTCTCCAACCAGATTAAGAAACGTGCCCTATCGTATGCACTAGTTAACGATCTGTTGTACCGTCGGTCCTTTGATCACATGTGGCTGCGCTGTTTTGAACAAGCGAGAAGCCCAGAAAATTGTTAATGAAGTTCATTCAGGACTGTGCGGTGCACATCAATCGGGTCCAAAAATGAAATTAAAGATTAAAAGACTTGGATACTACTGGCCTACAATGATTGACGATTGTATGAATACTGCAAAGCACTATCATCAATGTCAGGTCCATGGTGTGGTTTTACATCAGCCGCCTAATGTGTTGCACCCTACGATAGCCTCGTGGCCCTTCGAAAGTTGGGGCACGGATATCATTGGGCCGATTGACCCTCCCTCCGCGAGAGGTCATCGTTTCATATTAGCAGCAACTGATTACTTTTCAAAATGGGCGGAAGCAATTCCCCTACGAAACGTAACATCACACCATGTCTTAAAATTCTTTCGTGACCATATTGTATATCGATTCGGCGTACCTCGCAGAATCATATCCGATAATGGGTCCGCATCAAGTCTACAAAAATCAATAGTTTTGTAAGGCGCCATAATATTGATTGGAGATATTCGACGATCTATTACCCTCGGGCGAATGGATTGGCCGAGGCCTTCAACAAAACTTTGGTGCAAATCGTCAAAAAGACCCTTGATGATAACAAACGGCAGTGGGATGAGCGGTTGGTGGAAGCTTTGTGGGCTTATCGTACCACTTATAGAACCCCGACCCAATCCACCCCGTTTGCACTAGTGTATGGATCTGAGGCCGTTCTGCCCTTGGAAATACAAATCCCTTCGCTTAGAATTGCAGTTCAGAATCAAATTACCAATGAGCAAAATGCAAAACTACGATTGGAAGAACTCGAAGGCCTTGAAGAGCGACGTCTCCAAGCTCAACAAAGTTTAGAGTTGTATAAATCCCGTATGGTTCAAGCCCATGACAAGTTAGTGCGACCTAGGACCTTCCAAGCGGGAGACTTGGTATTGGTCCTTCGGAGGCCTATCTTGGCCCATCGGAAGTTGGGAGGCAAATTTGAACCTACGTGGGAAGGACCCTTCGTTATAGAGACTGTCTACGAAGGAGGCTCGTATCAGTTAGTAGATTGTAAAGGGAACCACCCAATGCTACATGTTTATGGGCGTTTCCTTAAGAAATACTATGCTTGATGTAGCTCATTTTATCAATTAATAAAACATCCTTTTCTTGATTTACAACTTGATCCTGCCTTTTTTTAAGGTTTTTCTTTTTTTAACGCTCTTCGCCTTCTCCTTAAGGTTAGGTCCTTCCTTCCCTTAGGATTAGACCCGCTAGTGGTGGAGTACGCCCTCCGTGGCACCACCCTAGCATTTGACCCGGGGATTAGTGGTGGAGTACGCCCTTCGTGGCACCATCCTGATTCCCATTCGCTAGTGGTGGAGTACGCCCTTCGTGGCACCATCCTAGTTTGCCAATTGAGGTCCTCTGTGTGGAGCAAGTTTCCTCCCCACATGACCATTCGCTAGTGGTGGAGTACACCCTTCGTGGCACCATCCTAGTTTGCCAGTTGAGGTCCTCTGTGTGGAGCAAGTTTCCTCCCCACATGACCATTCGCTAGTGGTGGAGTACGCCCTTCGTGGCACCATCCTAGTTTGCCAGTTGAGGTCCTCTGTGTGGAGCAAGTTTCCTCCCCACATGACCATTCGCTAGTGGTGGAGTACGCCCTTCGTGGCACCATCCTAGTTTGCCAGTTGAGGTCCTCTGTGTGGAGCAAGTTTCCTCCCCACATGACCATTCGCTAGTGGTGGAGTACACCCTTCGTGGCACCATCCTAGTTTGCCAGTTGAGGTCCTCTGTGTGGAGCAAGTTTCCTCCCCACATGACCATTCGCTAGTGGTGGAGTACGCCCTTCGTGGCACCACCCTAGTTTGCCAGTTGAGGTCCTCTGTGTGGAGCAAGTTTCCTCCCCACATGACCATTCGCTAGTGGTGGAGTACGCCCTTCGTGGCACCATCCTAGTTTGCCAGTTGAGGTCCTTTGTGTGGAGCAAGTTTCCTCCCCACATGACCATTCGCTAGTGGTGGAGTACGCCCTTCGTGGCACCATCCTAGTTTGCCAGTTGAGGTCCTCTGTGTGGAGCAAGTTTCCTCCCCACATGACCATTCGCTAGTGGTGGAGTACGCCCTTCGTGGCACCACCCTAGTTTGCCAGTTAATCTGCCTATTAGGAGTAAGTCTTCTATCAGCATCCTATAGGCCTAAGGTTGGGTGATGCCCTTCCTTAGACCCAAGGTTAGGTATTCCCTACCTTGGTTTCCAGTTGATCCGTCTACTAGGAGTAAGTCTTCTATCAGCATCCTGTAGACCTAAGGTTGGGTGAGGCCCTTCCTTAGACCCAAAGCTAGGTATTCCCTACTTTGGTTTCCAGTTAATCCGTCTACTAGGAGTAAGTCTTCTATCAGCATCCTGTAGACCTAAGGTTGGGTGAGGCCCTTCCTTAGACCCAAAGCTAGGTATTCTCTACTTTGGTTTCCAGTTAATCTGCCTATTTGGAGTAAGTCTTCTATCAGCATCCTATAGGCCTAAGGTTGGGTGATGCCCTTCCTTAGACCCAAGGTTAGGTATTCCCTACCTTGGTTTCACCAGTTTTCCTTGTCCAATAGGTGTAAGCCTTCCATTAGCATCCTATAGGCTTGAGGTTGGGAGATGATCTCCCTTTAATTCTCAAAATTATACTTCCATTCGGTCAACGCCAATGTGTGCAGCAGAAGTTCCTTCTACTACACACATTGGGGGTCCATTTGTTGACCTCATTTTTGTATGAGGTCACTAAGGCCCTTCCAAACTCCAGATTAATTCTAGATCCTATGATTCACTCTAGACCTTAAGATCCTTTCCTAGAGCCAGACCTTAGGATCCACTCTAGACCTTAGGATCCTTCTAGATCCAAGACCTTAGAGTCCACTCTAGAGCCTAGGATTCCCTTAAATCCTAGATCTTAGAATTCTTCTAGATCTTAGGGTCACTCCAACTTCAAATCAATCTCCACCCTTGATCAACCTCAACCTCAAATCAATTCCTATATTTGATCCACTCCAATTTCAATTTGATTCCTACCTGTGATCAATTTGAATCTCAAACTCCATCCAATTTAAATCCAAATTAATTCAAACTTCAAATCTGTTCCAAATCCAGAAATCCAGACTCAAATCCTAAGTCTCAAGGCCTTGTCCTAAAGACCCTTTTTAGAGATTTTTCAAACATTTCAAAACCTACTCAAATGGTCTCTGATTCAAGGTCTATCACTTGTAAAGTGATAAGACATGTCTCTAGAGGTTACTCTCCAACTTTTAGCTCATTTTGAGGTCTTTAACCCCAGAATCTGAATTAAAATCCAAAGGCTGTAAAACCTTCAAATATTTACAGCCTATGCCATTGAACCTAACCCCTTTGAGATCTTGACCTTGGAACCCTTATCCAAGCTTCCAATCACTTCCAGACTCTTGATTTTAACCCATTGAGCAGTAAACTGCATTTTTTCAGAATCATTTTTGACTCTAGTTGACCAATGGGCCAAAATTGACTAAAATACCCTTATGAGATTTCTAATGGCTATTTCAATTCAAATCAATTCCAAACTCTTTGAAACCACACCTCCCAATGAATTTCAAATATCAAACTCAACTTGTTGAACTCAAACCCAGACCTTGGGTCAACCTGGTTGACCAAGTCAACCAAGTTTGACCCATGGACCCATACACCCCTCCCCTTTTAAAATTTTGAATCTACTCCATTCCAAGTCCTTTGAATGTATGGGATGAACCCTTGGGTACCCAAGAGACCCCTCTTGGTCATCCAAGCCTTGGGCTTACTTGGGTTAGCCTTATGGCTTGATCCAAGTGACCCAAGAGAGACCTCCCTTGAGCCATCCTTTGATCTTAATCAAATTGAATCCAAATCAAGGTGCCATTGGGTTCCCATTGACCCAATACACCTTCCTTGACCAGCCCAATCCTTGGGCTCATTTAGGTCAAGAGTTAGGCTAGCCCAAAGTGCCTAATAGCACTTGGGATTGGGCCAACTCTTGACCTAAATCCAATTTAACCTGGCCAACACCTCCCATAGGTGGCCCTAGGTCCAATACACCTCCTCCAGCCAGCCCATGCCTTGGGCTAGCTTGGGTCAATAGTTAGGCTAGCCCAAAGTAGCCAAAAACACTTGGACCCGAGCCAACCTTTGACACAGATCAAATTGGACCCAATTGCCACTTGCATTGGGTGCACCAGACCCAGACCCACTTCCCACTTCAAGCCCAGGGTCTGGCTTGACCTGGGTTGAGCCCAAGTTGACCCGAACCGAGCAGGTTTGGATCAACCCGAGCCATCTTTTAATCCAGATCGAATTCGACCCAATTGCCACTTGCATTGGGTGCACCAGACCCAGACCTGCCTCCCATACCAAACCCAGGGTCTGGTCTGACCTGAATCGAGCTCAATCCGACTCAAACCAAGCAGGTTCGAGCCCAACCGAGCCACCAGATCGATCCCAGCTTCCCCAGGCCAATTTGACTCCACAATTGGCTCCAGCATGTCCCCATCGGCCTTCCCTGGTCAATCCGACCCAGACCATGGCCGGCGGCGGTCGGAACCAATGGAGAGCAAGCTCCGGTGGTCCCCCCAGACCGAAAGCCTTCCAAAGGCTGTGGCTCACCGGCTTGAGGCTCACGAGCTCTCTGGAATGGTGCCCCTTTCCACTTGGCATCAATCCGTGACCTCCTCCACTTCAATCCTGGCCGTCCGAGCTCGCGGGAGGAGGCTGAATAGGGTGGTGCTCCCCAAGGCTCGCCAGACGATCCCAGAGTTTTCGAACGGTTCCCCAGAGCTTCCTCGATCTCCCAGCACCTTCCTTCGAGCTCCCAGACCGTCCCTTCCATCGCTTCAAGCGAACTCCGGCGAAAGGCTTCGGCGTCCCGCTCGAAGTCATACCTCCAGCCGTTCTCCAGTCGCGGCCTCTGAAGGAAACCTGCTCGCCTTCGTCTCCTGAAGCTTCCAGATAGAGAAGCTCATTCATTGAGACTTTCTCTGCGGTAATTCCTTCATCCCGAGCTCCCTAGCTAGGTAGTCCAGTCAAGTGTGAAGAAAACCTTCACCCCAACGGATTTCCACCGTTGGATTGAAGGTTTCCACCCCCCTGATCCTCCCTGTGAAATTTTGTCGAAGTTCGCCGGCAGGATCAATCGGATCACGCCGGAGAAGGTTCACGGCCTCGGATAAGAGCGGAGGTTGAAGATGAAATCACAGCCGTTGATTCCGATCAACGGCTCGGATTAAATCCCGTGGTTCCGGAGCTCCTTGAATCCTAGCCGTCCGATCCCGCATCCGACGGCTACGATCAATCCGACCGTTATCCAGTCAGCGCCAATGATTGCCCAGCCAATCGGGACGCGCCGCGTGTAAAGCGCGGCTGACTGTGTAATGGCTGGATTAATAATTCCAGAAAATCAAGGGAACTTCAAAAATTCATATCTCCCTGCACACTTGACCAAATTAGGTGTTTTTGGGCTCATTGGAAAGGTCTCAGGGAGACCTTCAAAAGCCCTATGGTTCCAGGCCCTAATTGCATGTGTGTTAAGCTTTATTTCATTAATGGTGTTATTTCAATTTATGCAATTACTGTTTGTAGTTAAGTCTCCAGGGCATGGAACTTTGGGAGATTGAATTTGGGCATGTCTTTGACATGTCCAAATTTTGTCTCCCCTGTTTTAAAGGTCTAAGGGTACTTTCCCCCAATTTTGAGTTTAAGGGTCATGGGTTGACCCTTAAATTCAAATTGGGATTTAAGCCTATCCAATGAGAATTAGGATCTGGTTTTTTGTGTGTTAATTATGCTTAGGATATGGAGTTTAGGGCCACTGACTTTGCCCCAATCCAACCTTAGGATAGCTCCCTAGGATTTTTTTTGAAGGTGACTTAGAGCTCACCTTAGGTGGCTTAGTTAGCCACCTTAGAGTATTCCAATTGAGCCCAAATTTGGTGTGTTTCAGGCCTTGGGATCATGTGACCCCATGGTCCAAATTTCATCAGATTTGGAGTTCATTTGGTTCACCAATTAGGAGCCATAGCTTGCCCTTGCTAGAATTGCCCCCTAGCCTTAATTAAGTCCTAATAAATCCCTTTTAAATCCAAAATTCAAGTTTAATACTTCATATTAATCAGTGTTGAAACCTTAACCCATGAGAATTAAAAGCCCCTTGATTTGGACATCAAATTAAGCCTTAATTTAATTTTAAGTAAAATTCAATGTTTAATTAATATTAATTAATTAATAATCATTAAAAATCCCAAGAATTAATTTAATGCTTGATAATCTCCCCTTAGATCACCTCTGATCTTTGGGAGAGATTTCAGGGAGTTTGAGATCCATTTAGACCCAAATCACTAGAATAGTCTTTAATTGAAATAATTGAAAATTTTCATAAATACCCAAACTTCTAAAAATCATAACTTTTGATAGAAAACTCTAAATTGAGTGTGCCACCTGTCTAACAACTCATAATTAGGTCTAGTATTTATTAAAAATCTGAAACCTTTAAGATTAACTCTAATTTTAAAAATCAAATTTTGACCCATTAGTTAACACATCCGGATACCCTTTAAAATTCATTAACTCTCCCAAGTTCCAGAATTTTCTTAATAGGCTAATAAAGTTCTCAACCAACCCATTAAAATCAGTAAATAACTCCTTTTAATATTAATCCACTCTTTTAATTCCAACCAATTTAAATAACTTAATTAACCCCGATTGCTACTGGGTAACCCAGGCCTACGAGGCTATTAGCTTAGCCCCAAGGAAGGTGAAATAAACTTCACGGCCTCGGTGCGAAACAAAGGTAGTAATCAATTAACTTTTAAAATATGTTTAGTTAAAATTCTTAATACATTAATACTTAAATTTTAATTTAAATCCCTTTTTAAGCCTTAACAAACTCAGACTTTTAGACAACTTCAAATAATAACCCACTTTAGGACCTACCCCAGCCACACGACCTTTCTCACACACTTTAGATGATGTGCTAGGACAACCAACTCTAGATCTAGGTTAGGCCGGTGTTTACTTTACTGCTGTGTGCCGGATTTTTCGTAGTTTTCACTGCATATTGTGGATGAAATTGCTTTGCTGTGTCTGCTTACTTTTTCTGTACTCTGTGGATGGATTGATGTGTTTGGCGACTAGATTACCCTTAGGTTAGGTACGATCTGGATGTTGACACAGTTTTCTGCAGGTGGCCACGCTCATGCAGGGCAATATAAAAAGGGGGCTAAATCAATAAAAATTATTATTATCAATTGTTATATCTGCTTGCACAGGTGCTTCAGCTGCTAAAGCCCCCCAAATCATAAAAAGAGCGTGGCCAGTGTGTTTACTTTTCTTTTACTCATATACAACTGCTTGGGAATAACTGCTTTATATATATTAATTGCTTAGGATAACCCTGCAGGTGAGTCTAGATTTTTATTTTGATATTAATGTAATTTGTGTAAGTGTCAAGTGTTGTGAAAGTTGATTTTGAGTTGGGATACATAGATCCAAAGCTTGGATTCCAAAGAGGAAAGGATACCCCTTTAGGGAACACTCCTTTTCCATTTGGAAATCCAAATTTGGATCATACCTCTTCCTTACCCAAAGAGGAAAGAGTGGCCTTCCCCCTTAGAGGGAAGTGTCCTCTTGTCCATTTGGGTAATCCACTACGAAGATTCCAAGAAGATTGAAGAAAAGGAGTCCAAAAAAGAATGAAATTGAAGATTTGAAGATTTGAAGATTGAGAGTATCCCACTCAAAATAACTTGCGTCGTTACTAGGTTTAGAATCCGGGTTGTTGTCAGTGGTGCCCGGCCACTTTACTTTCTGCAAAATTCTGGTTTGTAATAAGCAAGGCAATTCTGCCTATGGACATTTATTAATTAATTTATATTTGATGTGATGATTTGATTGCCTCTAGGATTACTTGTTTTTACTAGTTTTTTGGCGATTGCATGCCGTTCTTTGTTTTCGCCTGGATACGTGAGGCTCGTGAGGGTGTGAAAGTTTTATACTCAAAATATTAAAGTCCAAAATTTTAGTGAGTCTAAATAACATAGAAAGATAACGAATCTAGGAAATTAGCCGGGGATCGACCCCGGGGTCGCATGCATATTTTTGCATTACTCTTTCCTTGTTTTAGACCCTTCCCCGCCTACGGGTAGAGTCCGGATAGTCTGACCTATGAGGACGAGGTGCCGGACCTGGGGAAGTCCAGTCTTCTAAAAAACTATTTTATAAGCCTGTTTTTAAAATTTCAAGCATACTTGATTGGAAGTTGTTAACTAGCATGCATTGCATTAGATACAAACTAAAAGAGTCAAAATTTTAATTGCATCAGTTTAGCATTTTTGCACCCAACATATGTCAAAGGGGCCAATTAGGAGAGTCTCTAGATGTCGGCCCCAACTCTCCAAAACTTTAATTACAATGTCCCTACCATTCTTTCATAAAAAGACCG
Source organism: Dendrobium officinale (assembly GCA_019514585.1). Taxonomy (NCBI): domain Eukaryota; kingdom Viridiplantae; phylum Streptophyta; class Magnoliopsida; order Asparagales; family Orchidaceae; genus Dendrobium; species Dendrobium officinale. The sequence continues at coordinate 47,072,048 of CM033683.1, read as the reverse complement.
GATTCATGTATTTTAAATCGATTAGGTGGTTAGCTGGCTCCCCAATCCAGGCCGGGGTAAGTCCAGACCTTGCACTGCATTAGTTAGGATCGGACGACTGTGGTCCAGTGTCCAAAATAGACTTAGGATCCGGGGCAGATTTTTGATTATAAGACCCCAAATTTCGGGAATATAGTCCCAAATTTCTAATAAAATACTTAACTCTAATTAAAGCTTCATTTCAATCCTAAAACATAAAGCCCAACACTTAGATTAAGTTGAGACACTTCCGGATGGTTCTGGAATCTCAAAGTGTCCCCTACCTCTCATCCTTTGACTCCGTTAATAACTGCTCAATTTTGATCCATTCCCTTTTGATTTTCCAATAATTCTATTCATACTTTGATATCACTCCTAGAAATTCTAACAAAATTCTGTCATTATTTTAATCGAGAGTTTTCGTATGAGATTTTATCTCCCTACGATATAATTAACTACGAGGGCTTGCGCTCGTAGGAGATTTAGAACCCCACACACCTGATTTTAAAATTGATTTTAAAACTTCACTAGATTTCTTTGGGAAAAGTTAAAGAATGATCGTCGTCGTTGCATTAGAAGAATTATCGTAGAATGGTATCATTTCCCTTTGGGGAGATATATCCTTCTTCGATAAGGCTTTGGATGTGAATGCGACGATCATACTTCTTGAATATTGTAATTGGGTATTTAGTTGAACTCTACTTTGCTCCTTCGGGGCCATATGAAGTTCTCTTTAGGACCCGATCATAATATTCAAGATGAGTTTACATATTTCTAAGTCTGAATACCGTTATGAAAGTTTATCTTTGTCCCCCGGGGTGATATACTCTTTCTAACGAGTTGATTCAACCTTAGAATTAGAGCTCAACCTTAATCTTAAAATCCCCAAAGAAAACTAATATTTTTCAAAACCTGTTTTCCAAAATTCCACCAACAAGAAAGAGAGAGAGGGGGAGAGAGAGAGAGAGGAAGAGCAAGAGCGAGAGTGAGAGTGAGAGAGAGAGAGAGAGGAAGAGCAAGAGCGAGAGTGAGAGAAAGAGAGAGGGATAGCTAGAAAGAGAGAGAGAGAGAGAGAGAGAGAGAGAGAGAGAGAGAGAGAGAGAGAGAGAGAGAGAGAGAGGAGAGAGAGAGAGAGAGAGAGAGAGAGAGAGAGAAAGATAGAGAGAGATTGTAAGAGAGAGAGAAGAGAGAGAGAGAAGAAAGAGAGAGATGAAAGGCGAGCAAGAGAGAGAGAGAGATAGAGAGAGAGAAAGAGAGATGGAAGGAGAGCAAGAGAGAGAGAGAGAGGAAGAGCAGTAGAGAGAGAGAGGAAGAGCAGTAGAGAGAGAGAGTGAAAGAGAGAGAGAGAGAGAGAGAGAGAGAGAGAGAGAGAGAGAGCAATAGAGAGGGAGAGAGTAGAGAGAGAGAGAGAGATGGAGATTAAGATATATATATATATATATATATATATATATATATATATATATATATATATATATATATAGAGAGAGAGAGAGAGAGAGAGAGAGAGAGAGAGAGAGAGATAACAAGAGAGAGGAGAGGAAAAAGGGAGAGAGAGGGGGAGAGAGAGAGAGAGAGCAATAAAAAATAAGAGCCAGAGAGAGAGCATGAGCAAGACAGAGAGGTAGAGAGAGATAAAGAGAGAGAGTTGAATATATATATATATATATAGAGAGAGAGAGAGAGAGGGAAAGATAGCTAGAAATAGAGAGAGATAAAGAGATAGAGAGAAAGAGAGTGAGAGCAAAAGAGAGAAGTAGAGAGAGAGAAAGAGAGAGAGGGAGAGAGAGAGAAAGAGAGAGAGTGAGAGAGAACTAGCAAGAGAGAGGGGGAGAGAGAGAGAGAGAGAGGGAGAGAGAGAGAGATAGAAAGAGAGAGAGAGAGATAGAAAGAGAGAGGGAGAGATAGAAAGAGAGAGAGTAAGAGTTGAACATTTGCTTTTGCATTCTTCTAAAACCAATTACAAAATGGACTAAGAAAACAAAAACTCCTAAGGTGGGGCAAAACTATTCCTATCATCCTCAAGGATAGACAAAAAAGCTTGAGGAATACATGTGTTTCTACTATCACCAATATCCCATACAAAACTATCCTCAATCACTCTTTGAGCGCAAAAATTAGCCGCCATGTTATACTCCCTATACGTGTGAACAAAAATAACTTTGTGGAATAATTTTAGCCAATTGAGCCTATCGCCCTCCTTCGGCCTTAGCTTCCATCTCTCCGCCTGTTTGCACCTTTGCATAAACTCAATCACGCTCGCATTGTCTCCCTCGATAATGACCCTGTCGAAGTCAAACATCCTATCCTGGAGGATATGTTCTATATAGTGGATGGCCATCAATTCGACTTGCGTACTATCCCAGTGTGAAATCTCCCAACCAGCCGCCATAACCAGATTTTTGTAGCAGTCCCTCATAACAATTCTGATACCACCCACATTGGTCCTACGCAATGCACCATCCACATTAATTTTCAGCCAACCTGTAGGGGGGACACCAAGAAGAATTCTGAAACAATCCAAGGGATTGATAGGTGAACCGTTGCTCCAAGTTACTAGGAAAGAAACATTGCATGGTGGATCCGAGGATCATAGCGGCCAGCCTCGTGGTGGAATTCGCAGCCTTGCCGTGAAGAATCGCATTCCTGTTTCCCCAACTGAGATAGACCGCCGAACAATAGAGCTTGGTCCAGCGAGCTTTGGTCTTGAGGCCGGTCCTCAATGTCGCCTTTAGCTCATCAAAAGTCGCGAACCTGGGAGAAGGAAACCCCAATCGTTCAAATGTTTTAGAATTTTCATGAGTTGTAGACACTGCATCGTCACATGGTCCATAATTTTATGCTAATTGCAGCCAACCGGACATACCAGATCGGCCCCAAGACCCCGCCGGTTGATCCACGTTCGGGTAGGGATCATGTCCATAAATATCCTCCACTAAAACACCCTCTCGCGAGGTCTCATGGCCATATCCAAAATGGTGCAAACCTGGTCCTCATCCCCTTGGTACGCTGCACTGTAGCAGATGGCAGAAATAGAGGTGCCCAACGTGCATTTGATTAATTCAATGGTATCGGCCCCGATGTCCGACCAAATTCTCACCTCACAGATTTTATCAACAAGCGTTTCCCCAAAGCATTACAGCAGCTTGGTCCGATCCCATCTACCGTCCATTGTAATGAACGCTTCCACCCAGCAGCCATCAGTGTTCTCGATGTTGCAGAATGCCAGCCATGAGGAGATGGCATAGTCACGAATCCACATGTTTCTATTCTTTCCCCTTGGTACGCCATAACTGTATTGATGTCCACACCATTACACACCTTCCATCGGATGCAGTTTACTAAGCTCTCCGCCCCCATTACATATAATTCTCCAACTATTCGATTCTCCTCGTTTCTATTCTTGCATCCATGGCCAATTCCCATATTTGTGCCGCATACACATTTGGAATAGATTATGAGGTTTGTTTAAAAATTCCCATGAAATCCTTTCCCGCAGAGGTCCCGTCCATTGACTACTGGCATGAAAGCCGAAGCCCCCCTAACGTCGCGGACGTGTGAGGCTGCCCCAAGCCACATAATGCAGGCTTCTATGGTTCTGATCCTTATCCCATAGGAATCTACGACACAGTTTTTCAGCTTCGGCAAGGACCCCCCTAGACACCAACATATGATTCATCGCATACACCAACAACGGGAGCAGAATAGAATTGATCATAGTGATCCTACCTGCCAGAGATAACTGCCGAGTGCCCCAAGCCAACATATGCAAATGGATTTTCTTGAGTAGGGGGCCAAAGTCCTCCTTCATAAGTCTTCTCATCGCAAATTTGATCCTGAGGTATTCCATTTCCTCCACCCTTCGACACCCCACAATCCTGGCCAGGCGGCACTTGATAGATGAAGCAACGGATCTGCTAAATAAAATAGCCAATTTATTCTTATTGATCCTTTGCCCCGTCCACCCACAATAGTCTTCCAAAATGGTCAGAAGCTTTCTAACATTTGGAATAGTAGCACTTGCAAATCATAAAACGTCGTCAGCATAAAGGAGGTGGGAGACACAAGGCCCCCCCACATGAATCTGAATGCCCAGCTCCCTAAAATTTTGGTGAAAGTGAAGGGGCAGAAGCTCCGAGCATAGGATGAACAGATAGGGAGAGAGCGGGCACCCCTGCCGAAATCCGCACCCAGCCGTAATACTATCCGTTAGTGTACCATTCACCAAAATAGAAAAACGCTGCGCAGTAACACAGCCCAGCACCCACGACCGAATCCTTTGGGGGAAACCCATCAGCACTAACTCCAGAGTTCTCAAGTTCATTTTGTCATAGGCTTGTTCCATGTCAACCTTCATCGCCAACCACCCCTTAGATGATTTGGAGACCTTGAACTTGTTCATAATCTCCTGCCCCAGGAGACAGTGGTCGGAAATCGATCTCCCCTGTACAAAAGCCGCTTGCTCCTCCGAAATAAGAGAAGGCAATATACTTTTAATGCGGTTAACTAATATCTTGGCAATGATCTTGTATATAGTTTGGCACAGACTGATCGGTTTGAATTTAGATGGGTGATTCGGATTGCTAGTTTTTGGCAAGAGGACCTCCACCGTTTCCTTCCAAGCCGGCTCCATCTGCCCAGTTGAAAAGAACTCCAAGCATGCCAAATTGACTTGTTCGCCAATAATGTCCCAAAAAGATTTGAAGAAAGACGATGTCACGCCATCCCTACCGGGTGCACGGTTCTTCCCCATAGACCTCACCACTTGCCAGACCTCCTCAAGTGTGACCTCACATTCCAGAGCATTAGCCAACCGTTGCATACAAGCCAAATGGGAATCAAGGGCAGGCCACCCAATTTCAATAATATTATTTTCCTTCTATTTCCATTCAAATAAGCCTTGTACCATTCTCAGAATTTCACTCTACTTAGTTACAGACCGCCCGTCCGTGTGCTTAAGTTGTTCGATGAGGTTCGCCCGCCTTCTCGCTGACGCCATGTTGTGGAAGAAGCGTGTGTTCCCATCCCCCTCCTCGATCCATTGAACTTTCGCACGCTGCCCCCACCAAGTCATGATTCTTGCCAAGGTTGCCTTAAGCAACTATACTTTATACCTTAGAGATTCGGATTGAGCCTCAGAAAGACCGGATGGAGAACATTCAACTTCCTGCATGATATTAATCTCGCCATCCAGCTCCTTCAATTGATTCGACATCTTGATTTTGTTCCTGCTCCAAAAAAAATAATGCCTTTTAGTGATCTCTGGCACTTTTTCTGAAGGATAGCTGCATCCGAGCCAATGTCGTGCATCTTCAATTTTTTCGACACCAGCTACGAGGCTCTAGGGAAGCTGGCCCAAACATCTTCAAATTTGATCCAATGGGAATAGGTCCTCTTGCTACCCGCCTGGACAGAGCAAAGAATGGGACAATGGTCAGAGGTAAGCCTAGTAAGGTGCTTAACCTTCAGTCCCTGAAATTTGTCAAGGATGGACAAACTAATAAAAAATCTATCCAAATGAGAGTATATCCGGCTTCTAGCATCCTTGTTGTTGGTCCAAGTAAAGGCAGGACCCGAGAAACCCGGGTCGATCAGTCCATTCGCAGTCATGAACTCGCCCATTTCACTAGCCGCCGGAGAGTAAGTGAATGGCCTCCCACTCTTCTTTTCACACTAAGACAAAATGCAGTTAAAATTGCCCCCCACCACCAGCGGAGCATCAGCCACATGATGCTGAGAGATGTCCTCCCAAATCTGCCTCCGGGCATACCTGTCCTTATCGGCGTAAACCACAGCTAATTCCCAAATAGGTGAACATGTCCTTCTAAAACTCCCCATGATGCATTGGTTCATTTGAAAAGTAACATCAAAGGTGCCCACCGCACGCTTCCACAAGACAAGAATGCCCCCGGCTCTACCAACCGACGGCTGAAAGGAAAAGTCCCAATTCCTTCCCGCAAGCCTGTCCACGTCCGTTCTAGAGAAAGTTTCCATCTTGGTCTCGACCAGGCCAATAAAGCTGATGTTCAGTTCCCCAATTAGGTGCCCTAAGAAGTTGTCAATCTCTTTCTTACGCGCACCTTTGCAGTTCCAATAAAGGAGACTAAACATTGTCCACTGAAGGGGAAGCGTCCCTGTCGCTGAAAACTTTCGAGAATACTTCTTTCCATTGGGCCGCAAATTCCCCTTCAATCTTGCCACCCGAAGAGTAATCCTTGACATTGACATCAAGCGCAGTATATGGGGGAGTTATCCCCTCCCTCAAGTCCTTTTTCCGACGAACGCCAGGCAATTTTTGTAAGGGACTAATATTCCCCAGTTCTTTCGTTCGTCTGTCCTTGGGCCCCCTGTCGTGCACATTTTTTGCCTTGTGTACAATTGACTTCACTCCAGAGAAGCTCAGCACTCTCGGAGCCAGCTTATGAGTGGGAGATGACGTATTCTCACGACGATTCCTCCCGTTTGCCCTGTGCTTAACCTTGGCCTCCTGACAATCATTCAATGATTCATGGTGAGAGTGAATCCACTCACCTTCATGATGCACACCACTAGTTTGGAGCAATTCCGGATTACCCATCCCCAAATGTGACGGCTTCACCCAGTTCTCCAGTTTCGGATATGGGTTGTCACATGGATTATCCTTCATGTTTAAATATTCCAAATGATCAATCAAGTCATTAGCTTCCCCAGCCTGCACCAGCCCCTTATCGGAGGCAATTCGATTATGTTCAATACCACAAACATCCCTTGGGTTCATGACCGTATCCTTGATACAAGCATAGACCCCATCTTCTGACTCTTGATTCTCCTTAGAGACGTTCCCCTTATTAACTACCCTCCAAGCCACATTACTGGACGTCTTCCTTACCATTTTGGCCTGAGCATTTCTCGGGTCTGGCGCATTGGATCCATTCCTGGCCGGTTTGGGTCTTCTCCTTCTGTTAACGATAGTTCATTCTCATTGCTCGTCGTTCCTAACCATGGGGGACACATCCGCCATGTCCATCCTCATACCTGGGCCTTCAGAACCTATTCGATCTACCTCCATTTCCTTCCCGTGCCCAAAAAAAGCTGGCCCCGCTAGATCACGTGAGGGTAGGTTCTCCTTAGCCATAAGCCTAGGCTCCCTACAACCTTCCACCTTGTGGTCGACCCTCCCGCAAGCCAAACAAATCAACGGAATGCCCTCATACTCAATGGGTTGGAAGAAGGATCCTCCGAACCCATGAGCCCACACACCCTTGGGCAATTTCTTTGATAAGTCCAAACGAACACAGATGCATGCAAATGCACACCTATTCCACAAATTGGTTTGCTCATCCATGTAAAGTGGTTTCCCTATGCTAGTAGCCAGCCTCGCCAGATTGTCTGTGTCCCAGTATTCTAACGGCAAGTTAGGAAGGCGTATCCAAACGGGTGAGGTAAACTTTCTTGTTGAATTGGACATAGATCCAACCGACCACAGCTCCACCCCAATAATCTGACCAGCCACAAACCACGAGCCCCCAATCAAAACTTTATCTCTCGCTTCGGCATCTTCAAACTAGCACAGGAAACAATCCACCCCCATAGGTGTAATATGGGTTAGGCCTAGTTGTCCCCACTTCCTCTGTAGTTCGCTTTACACAACCCAGAAGGGCACTCTCCGCCCAAGGAGGCTGCCCACCAGGGCACACGTGAGCTTTTGGATATTACCTCTAGCCCTATCCAGGTTCAACGAGACCATGCCATCCTCCTGCAAGAAGGTTTTAGCATCAACCTCCAGCTTCAGAGTAATAGGCGCTGGCTTCTTCCAGGCATTAAGATTAGGCCTGGCTTCCAATACTTATCTAGTAGCATCCCTGCCCTGGGCCATACCCTGCCGGGTCCCTGGAATTCCTGTATCAGCATTACAATGAACATCTAGAGGGCAAGAAGCCGACATGGAGGAATCACCGCCCAAGGCCATCGACGTTTCCCCCACACCATGTGTCTTCACAACAGAGGCCATGCTGCACCCCGCCATGCCATCAGAATGACTAAATTTGTTGTGCTGTACCGTCCTGATCGTATCAATACACATATTGGTATTCTTTGTACCTCCCGGCACCCCTCTTAGATCCTGTATCCGACTCAAATTTCGAAACCGAAATTGATTCATTACCAGTTCGAACACTGGATTGTCCATCATTGTGCCAGCCCCGATCTGTGCGCAACATATACTCCTCCCGTTCTCCTCAGACACCAGATCGTTAATCTCGCCAGCGACTTCCATCATCACTTCCATGTCAATAAGGCCGACCGCATCCACCTGGGATGCCCCTCCGTTGCCGCCTTGAATCTCCTGCAGGAATTTAACCACCTCATTGCACCCCATGATCTCCATGCCATCCCCAAGATTAGGACGTCCCTGAGATTTCAAGTTTTGGTCATCCAGTTCCATCTGCGACCTGCTCCCCGTCGATCTACAGGTTCCAGTACTGGAACCAGCCCTCTGGTGGGGCGAAACCCCATCAGCAGGCATAGGTTTCCCATCATTGACCGGTGTTCTGCCCAAACTTCCTCCGGTAGTCCCAGCCCCCACACTAGTTTTATCATCAGAGAAAATCGCGTTTACGACATACCCATTGCTTCCCAACCTTGTGGAGCCCCCCCCCCCCCCCCCCCATGACGGGAGATCTAGTATAAACAACCTGCTTCCTCAAAGCTCCCGAATCCATCACACCGTTAGGGCCACTTAGAGGATAACTCCTATCCCTCAAAGCCCCCGTGCCTTCCACCTTACTAGTTCTCAACAAGCCTCCTCCTGACAAACCCCTTCCATCATCTCTTCTACCAGATCTACCTTCCAAAATCTTACCACCTCCCGAACCCCTCCCACCACCACTCTGAGGTGGTTGACGAGGGGGTGACCGGAGGTCACCCCCTACCATCCCCAGGAAACGAGCCGCCCGAAGGACCAGATCTCGCCACTGTGAGAGAAGGAGAGAGAGTTAGGTAGAGAGAGAGTGTGTGTGTGAGAGAGAGAGAGAGAGAGAGGGAGAGAGGGAGAGAGGGAGGGACAGAGAGAGAGGGAGAGAGTGGGAGAGAGTGAGAGAGAGAGAGTAAGAGAGAGATAGAAAGAGAGAGGAGAGAGTGAGAGAGAAAGAGAGAAAGAGAGAGATGGAGAGCAAGAGAGACAGAGAGAGAGAGAGACGGAGAGAGAGAAAGAGAGAGAGCTAGATAGAGAGAGAGATAGCACAAGAGAGGAGAGGAGAGAGAGAGATGGAGGGAGAGCAAGAGAGAGAGTGGGAGAGAGATAGAGAGAGAGGGAGAGAGAGAGCTAGCAAGAGAGTGAGAGATCGCAAGAGAGAGAGAGAGAGAGAGATAGAGAGAGAGCTAGCAAGAGACACTACAGGAAAACCCGTCATTACCGACGGACTAAATCCGTCGGAACATATAGATAATCCGACGGAACTATAAGTTTCCGGCGCACGTTTCTGCGGAAATTCATACGCCGGTTTTGATCATGTCGATAAATTTGTTCCGACGAATCTAATGCGGCCAAAAACTTTCCGGCGCACTTCCCGACGCAATACCAGTGCAAAACATCAGATTAATGCCAACGACTTCCAACCGATAAATTCCGGCGTCATATGCGCCAGTAAGTTTCTGTCGTATTTTCTGCCTGTAATTATCGGCAGACAAAATGCCGCAAGGTCGCCGTAGACAACCAACGGTTTTGTTTGTGGCGCAAAATTGTCGCCAGAAATAAGCGATGAAAATCACGCTGGAACTTGTGCCGGTAGTTGCCGACGGAAGGAAGACGTCGATACGTCCGATACAATTTGTTGTATCGTTCGTTCCGGCAGATTTCTGGCGTACAATCCGCCAGAAACCTGTAGCATTGACAAAAAAATTGCCTTCCCAGCCAACAATCAAATTTTCACACCTGCAAACCTATACAAATTTCAATTCCACAACATTTCAATACTAACATTTCAACATATCAATATTTTATAATAAATTCACAATAGTTTATAACATTAAAACAAACTGTTCAATAGTAACAATCAATAAAAAATATCACATTAAAAGAAACTGTTCAATAACACATATTCACAGAAATAAACAAGTTCATGTAAACTAAATTAAACTATTCTGACTCCGTGGACTACCCCTCAGGTGGAGCTACGTCTTTTCCACTCAGCTGATCCCTCATCTTTCGCATTTCATCCAACAACTGATTGTGTTGCTCCGTACTTGCTTGAATCTGTGCTTGCAACTGAGCTTGAACCTGTGCTTCCAGCTGAGCTTGCCAATCAGCTTGTGATTTCCTTACATGTTCTAGCTCAGCTTGAAGGGCACTTATTTGTTGAGCTTGTAAGGAGTCATGAGAACTGGATGCGAAGCTGGATGCAGTAGAGGAGGTCATCCCCTCGTATGCCTGAGCTTGCACACCTAAGCCATATACTCTACCATGCTGCATTCCTCCAACGGCCTACGACCAGATGCGATACTCAGAATACTCCACAGAGCCGCCAGAAGAGCTCTCACCTGATGCGGCATGAGTCTCTCGAAGCTGTGTATAATCCTTCTGTGAAAATATAATATAAATATATATAGTTAAACTAAAACTTAGAAAATATAAACAACTTAACTCAAGTGCTATCAACATTCTATATTCTACCATCTGTCTCCTGCTCTGCTGCAGCTGCTGTCGAAGATCCAGCTGCTGTCGAAGGTCCAGCTGTAGTAGGCTGATGGGTGGTGGGGGATAGTATGGTGGAGCATATGATGGAAATTGATAAGTAGGAGGGGCACCAGCATACGGTGGGGGTGTGTAGTATGGGTAGAAAGGAGTACTCTGCCCTGGATCTGGTGAAGGAAATCGGGGGTCTGATGAGTAGAACTGCGGGCTACCGCTTCCATGAGTGGGTAAAGGCTGTGTAGCAGGCTGAGGCTGTGTAGCAGGCTGAGCCGAGGTGGTCCCCTCAGTACGTAGTGGCCTAGGTGGTCCAGCTATACTCTTCTTAGTGTGCCTGTTAAATATATTTTTTATCAATCCTCTACTAGGCTCCTCACCTGAAGCCATCTGCACATAAATAAAAAATTATATTAGAAATATGAGTAATAACAAAAATTTAAAAAAAAATGACGCAGTGTAGTAGCTAAAAAAAATGCAGTGAAGTAAAATGCAGTGAAGTAAAATAAAATGCAGTGCAATAGCTAAAAAAAATTTAAGTTACCTTATGTTGTTAACTCATCATTTGTTGATTCACTTGCATAAGATGATACACTCCCATTACTATCAGATTCATCATTACTTTCCTCTATGGTTAGATCTACCTCCTCTAGCTGCAACTCGCTCTCATTAATTCTGATTTGGTCATCTACATGATTGAGAGATTTTTTAAATTAGACATAAACTCTTCTTGATGTGTTGATGGTATTGAGGTAATTTTCTCAATTACTCCCCTTGGTTTTGTCTTCATAACTACCAGCTAATCTTATTTGCCTCGTATTCCGCTTGGATAGTTAGCATAATAGACTTGAGTTGCCTGACTAGCAATGATGAAAGGATCAAACTTTGCATATCTCCTAGCCCGCTTACTTCTGTTATACCGTAAATTGGATGAACTTTCGTGCCTCTATTTGGTACTGGATCAAACCATTCACAATTGAAGAGATACACAGTATTGCTCTGACCTGGAAATTCAACCTCTAATATTTCTTGTAATACCCCGTAGTATTCAGAATCATCCCCTGTATGGGTGTTCCCTCTTACACATACGTCTGAATTTTTTGTCTTCCTACCTTCACACTAATTTTTTGATTTGGAATTTATAACCATTGACCTCAAATATTTGATAACATTTTACTAATCTATTTGGTTCCCAAGCTAACTCAGATAACCTTGAATACTGCGAGCTGTCTTCAGTGTGTACCTTTAAATGTACAAGATGTTATTGTTACTAATATTAATTACAGAAATAATTAACTCATTAAGTAAGAATAATTATTCAAAATATATCGTATTTTTAAACCAAACAGTGAATTCTTTTTCCACTATCTTCTAGACTTCTCCTTCTTCTGATGTACTAAGACCATCAATGAACCTCCTACAAATTCATATCTTGAGTTTAGAACAAAGTCTAAAAGAAAACCGAAAATATAAACAACTTAACTCATACTTACTCGAGATACAGCTCAACTTCATCACATTTAAGCAAGATGTACAATGTGATAACTGTCATCTCCTTATCGGTCAAATAGTGCACGGTGCTAGCGCTTAAAGGTTCCCCAATTACACTGAATACAGATATATTAGAGGATTTACCAACATTTTGAGATGCTGAACTTTCATCTGATTGAGATATTGTTTCAAAATAATACGAGCAAAACTAAGTTGTCTCATATGTTAAATATGCTTCATAAATAGAGCCTTCGGGTCGTGATTTGTTCTTAGTAGTCTTCTTAAGTTTATTTAAATATCTCTCAAAAGGATACATCCACCTATACTGAATAGGTCCACCAACCATAGCCTCATATGGTAAATGAACAGGTAGATGCTCCATAGAGTCAAAAAAGCTTGGAGAAAATATTTTCTCAAGTTGACACAAAATGAATGGAATTTGCTGCTCCATAAGAATCAAATTCTCCACATTTAATTTAGAAGATCATAAATCTTTGAAAAAGACACTTAGCTCGATCAGGGGCTTTAAAATCTGATCTGGCAGATAACTAAAAGCAGTGGATAGTAGACATTGCATGAAGATGTGACAATCATGACTTTTCAATCCGAATAATCTCCCTGATCTTATGTCAACACACCTGCTTAGATTGGAAGAATATCCATCAGGTACTAGTAGAGTCTTCACCCATTCACAAATTGCTCGTTTTTGCTCTAAAGTTAATGTGAATGGAACTTTTGGTTTGAGAAATTTTCCAGCTCCACCATCCTTCAATTCCAAAGCTTTCCTTCTACAAATCTCCTTTAAGTCCATCCTTGCTTTTATATTATCTTTCGATTTCTCTTTGATGTCCATAACTGTATAGAAAATATTATCAAAAATTTTTTTCTCTATATGCATAACATCCAAGTTATGTCTAATCAAGTTTGTTCTCCAATATGGCAACGACCACATGCATCCATTCACACAACAATCTATCTTTGTGTATGTCAAACCAAGTTTGGAAATTAACTTTTTTGTCCGATATAGATCTGTAGGAATTAAATTATCTATCGGATTGGTTTCCTTAAGCAGCCCAATGAATTGATTAAAACATTCACGAGCAACATTATATTCAGCCTTGATGCTTAACATCTTCACAGGAATAGATAATTCTAAGTGAGTCATGCACCCTTTCCAGATTGGTTGCTGGGCAGCATGCAATAAATCATAAAAATTTTGTGCCTTCGTATTCGGTAACTCTTATGTATTTTGTTCAGTTTGTATTCCAGTTGCATCATGAACTAATTCCTCAAGATTTGGTCGGATGTTTTCAGCCTCAGCGACA